>ONZH01008139.1:0-82590 GCA_900303285.1 Rhinella marina
GTCTACAATGAGGAGTGGACGTGGATGTCTGATATCTGCCAGGTGTTGAGCAACTTTGATGAGTCAACACAGATGGTCAGCGGCGATGCCGCCATTATCAGCCTCACCATCCCGCTGCTTTGCCTGTTGAAAAACTCACTGCTCAGCATGAAGTCGGATGCTTTGCTCTTGTCACAAGAGACGGTGGAGGAAGATACGTCGCTTGATAGCCAGAGCACCCTCCAGTCTGTTTCTCAGCGCGTATTGGAGGAGGGGGATGAGGATGAGGAGGAAGAGGAGGAGAATGTCGGCGAGACAGTAGAGGGTACCAGTGCTCAGTCCTTAACTCTTGAGCGTGTATGGGCTGAAGAAGGAGGAGGAAATTCTTGCGTGTTGGGACTCTGGCGCACATGGCAGACTTCATGTTAGGCTGCCTATCCCGTGACCCTCGCATTAGAAGAATTTTTTCAAACGCCGATTACTGGGTGTTCACTCTCCTGGACCCACGGTACAAGCAGAACCTTTCCACTCATCCCTGCAGAGGAAAGGAGTATGAGAGTGAATAGATATCAACAGGCCCTGGTGCACAAGCTGAAACAATTCTTCCCATCTGACGCCGCTAGCGGCAGAGGGCATGGTTCTGTGGGCCAAGTAGCGGGGGAGAGGAGCCGAGCAGGCAGCTTGTCCAGCACTGGCAGGGGAACGCTCTCCAAGGCCTTTGCCAGTTTTATGTCACCCCAGCAAGACACTGTCACCTGTCCCCAGTCTAGGCAGAGTAGGGGGGAGCTGTACAGAAAGATGGTGAGGGAGTACCTAGCTGACCATACCAACGTCCGTAGCGATCACTCTGCTCCATACAACTACTGGGTTTCAAAGCTGGACACGTGGCCTGAACTGGCGCTGTACGCCTTGGAGGTGCTGGCCTGCCCTGCCGCTAGCGTGCTGTCAGAGCGGGTATTCAGTGCAGCTGGTGGCGTCCTCACCGATAATCGTACATGCCTGTCAACTGACAGCGCTGACAGGCTGAAGCTTATTAAAATGAACAGCCTGGATTTCACCGGAATTCAAATCTCCTCCGGGAGAAAGCAGCTAAAGATTAACATTACTTATGTAACCGATTCCTCTTCTTTACTCCTCCTCCTCCATGTCGTCTTTGGCTAACGCTGACCAAAAAAACGCCATTTTTCAGAGGTCTAACTGGCACTCTTTTACCACAATTTTTCAGGAGGGCCCCCTACAGGCCCTCTCTTCAAACAATTTTTCCGGAGGTCCACCTACAGGCCCTCTCTCCAAACAATTTACATCTTTTTCTATCTTTCTCTCTCTCCAAACTATTTTTCCGGATAGCTGCCATATACGGTATTAAACTGAGTAGTATACATAGAACACATACCACACTTGATCTATACCAGGGGTGCACAACCTGCGGCCCGGGGACCACATGTGGCCCTTGATACATTCTATGTGGCCCCATCCATCTGGTAACAGACATGTATGTCCATGTTTTGTGGCTGCTCACATGCATTTTTCATGTATTTCTCCCATTAGATGGGACTCCTGGAACTGTAACTAGACATTAATGGTATACACTGTGTTCAATCTGCCATAAATACTGTCTGGTTGCAATTAAGCAGACCACGTCTGCCTAATCTAATAGTTTCTGTGTAATTGCTCCATACTGCACGTCTTTTTTTTTCTCTCTCTCTCTCTCTCTCTCTCTCTCTCTCTCTCTCTCTCTCTCTCTCTCAACTATTTTTCCGGATAGGTGCCGTATACGGTATTAAACTCAGAAGAATACATACCGTACCGGTTGATGCTACAGTTTTTCCAAATCCATCCGGCTGTTGTTACCACCACACACCAAGATAGGGGACGTATACGATTTTAAACTGAGAAGAATCCATACCATACATGCCCCACTAGGAGAATTTGGGGTAATGGTGGGATTAGGCAGCCTCAGAGGCATCCATGCATGCTGCCCCTGCTGTTTCCTGTCCATTTCCGTGGTGTTTCCATCATTTTCAGAGGTTTCCAGGTTTTCACCCAGCCTTCCCTAGGCAGAGCCTTGGTCCCCTGCAAAAATGCTCAAGTCTCCCATTGACTTCAATGGGGTTCGTTATTCGAAACGAGCACCCGAGCATCGGGAAAAGTTCGACTCGAATAACTAGCACCCGAGCATTTTAGTGCTCGCTCTTCTCTAATTAAGACCCTTCAAGCCTACAGTTGACCCCCTCAGATTTGTATTGTTAAACTCCCTTTTTTGTCATTTATTGGCCTTTTTATAGTAGCTCTAAGCCATAGGATTATTTTTAGCCGTTTATACTTGTTACCTACAGTAATAAATTTCCACTCAATGTGGATTTAAAGCTTTCCTATTTATCCTATGTATTATTATGTGACAGTATCTGCTCCCAACGCTGATAATAAACACACACTGCAACTATCGATATGAAATACACCTTTATTACATAATATAATATCTAAAAAAAAAAAACATTGAAATCAATGGCGGTCACATACACAGAGATAAATTACATAGGAGGCCCACTAGAGTGTGAATATAATTGTATAAAGGTAAGTATAGACATGACTATTGAAAGATAAAAAAAAAACAAACATAAATAGTGTAATCCATACTATATAATGCTAGTGCCAGTCAGAAAATCAAATATGCAGACAAATCCATACTCATCATTACAAGTATATAATACAGACCAGTGTAGCCTCCAGCCCAGACGCGCGTTTCGCTTTCACTTCCCCCTTTTTTTTGTCATTTATTGCCCTTTTTACAGTAGCTCTAAGCCATAGGGGGTTTAATTTTAGCTGTTTATACTTTGATACCTACAATAATAAATTTCCACTTAATGTGGATTTAAAGCTTTCCTATTTATCCTATGTATTATTATGTGACAGTATCTGCTCCCAGTGTATGCCCTGAAATGCTGAGACCTGGGGAAATTGGCTTTTTTATTTTTCTGTGTTTTTGCTCTCCCTGCCAGTGTTTGCTTTTTACAGATCAGGGGGAATATAATTATATTGTGATTACTATTACCAACTGTTTCTCGAACAGTAACATTTCCAACAAGCTCTGCATCATTAGAAATTACTAGATCTAACAGAGAATCACCCCTACTAGGATCTTCTACAAATTGGTCCATAAAGTTGTCCTGTAGCTTGAGGAAATTCCTTCCTTTTGCAGTTGAGGCAGAACCATGACCCCAGTTAATATCTGGGAAGTTAAAGGGGTTGTCCGAGTTATGAAAAAAAAAATATAGTATTTTAAATCTGAGGGGCAGCAATATATAACTAAGTTAAGCAAGTTTTAGGCAAAAAAAAATCTCTATTTCCTCATTTCCCTGGTTCTCTTCTGGCCTTTTGTTTACCTGCAGTAATAACAATCTCAGCCCCTCCCCCTTCTCCGTAAAGGGAGTGAATACAAGTGCTGAGTGACATGTCTGCCTGCTAGGATACTCAGCAGCATGTTGTATGTGTAGGACTACAAGTCCCAGCTGTACAATGACGCTGCTGATACACACAGGATCTCCCCCTACCTGTACTTGTACATTGCATCTCCTTCAGATCAGCTCCAGTTTCAGCTTTGTGTCTGTAGGGTGAGGGCAGATCCTGTGTCTCTTTACATCTGCAGCTGCTGTTGTAAAGCCTTCAGTGTGTTCTGGCTGAAGGGGTTAATATTTTATTTGAAGGAATCCAGGGAGAGAGCAGATGGCAGGAGTCTGGCAGAGCAGGGGGGGCGTGGCCACCACAGTGATGTCTCGTGTACAGACTGTTATCTGATCTATGAGGCTTGTCCACGAAACATCGCACAGCAGGGAGATAAGCTGACATCACAGTGAGTTAAATCTAAGAAACCAGCACCTTTAGAAGCAGAAAGTGTATGGAAAAAAAATAACTCTGACAACCCCTTTAAGATCTCCCATTATGATCACCATACCAGCCTGTGCAGCCTGCTCTGTTTGGTTATACAGTTCTATCTCCTCTGTAATATTAGGGGTCTATAGATTATGCCAAGTATTATTTTTTCAGTGCTTAACTCCCTTTGTAATTCCACCCATATGGTTTCAACATCTTCACCATCCTCACTCACAGTTGCCTCTTTCACACTTGCCTTCATATCGCTCCTCACCAGGGGCGTACATAGGAATCGAGGGGCCCCATAGCGAATCTCAGAACTGGGCCCCCCACCTAAATATAAAGTACAATTATTGTAACTGTATATTGTGTGTATACAATAATATATATATATATATATATATATATATATATATATATATATATACACACACACTGATATATATTATAGTGTTACCTGCAGTCCTATGTAAAACCACAGATAACACTAGTGTACATTATGTGGTAGTGTTACCTGCGTCCTTAGTGTGCCTCCCTGTGCCTCTTCCACGGGACTCCATGCTGGCGGGCTGTTACTTTTCCGTCTTCTTCCCCGCACAGAACGTCCTGATGCAGCTGCATCAAGACATAGGAACACTGTGGGCATGATGATGGTGACAAACACCTAGGGACACAGAGACACAGGGACAGACACACACAGGGGGACAGAGACACACACAGGGGGACAGACAAACACAGGGACCGACACACGACAGGGACAGGGGTACACAGGGACCGGGACACACAGACAGACACACCCAGGGACAGACAGGGGGACAGACAGACACACAGGGACAGACATATATATATACACACACACACACACACACAGGGACAGACAAACACACAGGGACACACACACAGCTAGGACTCGCCAAACTCCAGCCTGGCTCCTCTCCGTACAACATCACAGCTCTTCTGGCTCCTCCCCCACTGGTCACATGGTCTTCAGGAAGGTCCTTTAGCCCACAGCAGGATCTATCCCTGGGTGAGTGGACGTATGGGAGGAGGGAACATCAGAGAGGATGATGTTTCCTTCCTCTGCTGCTGTGTCGGCAATCAGTAACACTAGAAAGTGAGGGGGCAGGGCCATTCTGCACTGCCAGGCCCCCCAACCTCAGGGGCCCCATGGCAATGGCGTGGTCTGCCGCCATTGGCCATACGCCACTGCTCCTCACTTACAGACACACACCATCTCTTTTTCTGTTGGCCCTGTCTTTCCTAAATAGTGTAAAACCCTAAATATTAACAGCCCAGTCATGTGAAGAGTCCAACCATGTCTCAACCACGCCAACTACATCTATATGTTCCTCTAGTACCATAGCCTGCCGCTCCCCCGTTTTGCCTGCTAGACTTTTGGCATTTGTGAACAGACACAATCACTATTTATTTTCTCACATTCAGTTCCCATAAAGGGAATACCTGGAATTTTTTTGAGTACATTGGTTGATATTTTTGGTATGTAACAGGTCCATGTTACAAGGAGCTCTGTTTTTCTTCCCAGTCACCTCCCTACTTTCCTCACTAACTCCAGCCCCCACTAAATCCCCACTGTCCCCTCCTATTTGCCACTCTCTATCTACTCCCTTATTAATATGACCACCCTCCCCATTAAGGTGCAGCCAGTCCCTACTGTAGAGCATATAGCTAACAGAGAAGTTGGTCCAGTTCTCCATGAACAACCTGTCCTACAAAAGATAAGCCCTTATATTAGCTTATTGTGAATAGAAATGTAATAAAGCAATTGGAATTTGGGAAAAAACTGAGCGTTAAGAAAAATATTGAATATTATCTATTTTAAGAAGAGGCTGTAACATAACAAAATCCATTCTGAATGCATTGCTTATTTTGTCTTACATCCATTAACTGCTCTAAAACATTTTGCTACAACAAAGCCTTTGTTTGATAGCACCTGATGACCCACCACCAAAGGTTGTCAACAGGATTACAGTAAGTAATATTGATGTTTATAGAATGGTTAGAAATATGGTTTCAAACTGTTTTATAAAAAAAAAAAGTGTACCCAGCCAAAAGTACTTAAGCCTACACGGAATTTGCACTTTTGCATTGTACTTGTCGTCTTCCAGACATGGTTTTCCGAATGAGCAATGTCTCACTAACAGACCCCCAAACAAGATTGTGGAAAAAAACTGCACTTAACAGAATAAAGATACTTGTGACATCCTCAGTTCCTCACCCAACAGTTACTCATCTCTACTTAATGAAACAATCCAAGGCAAAGAACAATGTACCTTTTGGAAAAAGTGATTGCATTTAATTACTTTGGATAAGAATACATCAATTTTTCCTAATAGTTATGGTTTTATGCTCTATTTAAAAAAAATGCAAAACAGCCCACCTATGTTTTCCGAGCAAGTCTTATGCATGGTGTTTATCCAGCCTAAAGTCTCCACCTAACATCATAGACACGTGGAGCTGTTATTCCTGGGAGAGCTGGGTGACTCTAAGTCTTGGCATGTAAAGTCTTCCACCTCCCCCTTCAATTGTACTGATGGTTTATTAAAGCATATTAGCTGGCTTTATAACAAAGGAATTGGACATTAAATTACAACTTTAAAGAATGTCTCCATTGACTCTTTTTTAATGCCAGAAAGGGCTACAAAGCATAGCAGGGCGTGATTCTGTAGTCTTCAATTCTGGAGAGGTCTGGTAAGGGAAATATCTGCACCGTGTACAACCAGTAGGAAAACTATAACTCCGCATTGATGGCCAAAGTGTGTTAGCCAGTAGACACAAACGAAAGGTTACCTGCCTTTTATGTTTGGGAAGCATAACATTTTCATGATCAGGGTGGAACAGTATAGGACATCTATTTGGAATATGGTTTTAGTAACAAAATTGTCTTAAGTCTAGTATTTTCTCATAACATTCTACATCCTCAGCCTAACAGTTCTGTAGACACACAGTAAGTGTTATGTGGCACAGGACTACCATGCTTGACCATTTTTCTGCTATAGTTATGAAGTCCACATCGCTAGGAATGCCATTTTACAGCTCATTTAATGATGAATGTAAAACCCTGCAATATACTCCCAGATAAAGCTATCATAGCATTATGAAACTTATGGGGCTTACACTCTCCAAAAACGTGAACCATGAAATAGTGTAGCTTTCCAAAAAAGAGATGATCCTTATAAACCTTTGATCAATTTTATTTTGTACAATCTTCTCATTGTGTACCCAATACTAATGATCAAATTGAAATAAGTCTTATATACAGTATTGAGAATTTATCATAGAACTTTAAAGGGGTTTTCCTGTAAATATACTCATTTTATCTATGTCCTATAGCCTGGAGACACATCACCGTTATACCTGGGACCAGATGTGCAGGACCAGAGTGGTGAGGAGCAGGTAAGTATGAATCTTTCACCAGGCAATGCAGGTTACAGGGCATAGGTAAAATGGGTATAATTGCCAGAAAACCCCTTTAAGGATTGCTTATTCTGACTGGTGCTTTGATTAGACATATTTTACATTTGTTTATTCTTATTAACCCTCCTTTGTCACAAAGTGTTTCTTACATACACACTGATGCTGTAACAGGGTTTACAGTATTTTAAATGATTCATTTTATCCTCATTCTATCATACTTATTATAGTATTATGCATGTTTTGTTTTGAATCGGGAAGCACAAAGAATTGATGGCTGACTACACACACTTTGACCTGCTGACTTTGTTTAGTTTGTATGGCACTATAAGTGCATTTATACACACCTGTCTGCACTGAATCATATGGTGTACTGTCCTGTAGAAGAGACCAGAACAGTCTTCTAATAAATGCAAAGATAAGCAACAACCCAGAATCTGCTGGAGTTTCATTTTCCCTTATCCTTCTGTATAAACAGGCGAGTCCTTTGCCTGAACTGTGTTGAATGATGGGTAAATAATGGAATGAACTAGCATCATCATCCTCCTCATCATCATTATATCATGAACTGTTCTTTTGGAAAAAATCCTGAAACATTTTGAGATGGATCTGGAGTCTTTCTTCCTGCATGAACCTCTTTACCAATAATTATGAGTAACCCAAGAAGTCTTTAAAGCAGCCCCAGAAAAGTGAAGTTAATCTTTTTACTGGTGGCTATATTTGTGAGTTATCCCCTTACTTCCAGTCCTCAGCTGTGTCATGTGACTGACCCTGACTCTCGAACTGACACAGTGTCTTATGTATGGAGAAGTCAGTTTCTCTCTTCATAAGAGGTTGTGTCAGTTGGAGAGTCATAGTGTAGGTCACATGACACAGATGAGGACTGGATCAATGCAGTTCACATCATGTACCTTTTCTAATGGACCACAGAATACATTTTGTGTGGGAATGCTTCTTTAATAATGTTACAGATCAGCGAGTTTGAACCTACAGTGCCAACTAACCTGTTTGACTTTGGGCTAAACCCTAAGGGCATTATTCCGGCATGCCTCTGGTATTTACCCTATAACCCCTGTACAGGCATCTGGACTCCGCTGTAGGGAAGCATCCAGACCGCTACCTCCTGGGATATTCCCGCTATCCAGAAAATGCACTAAAAACACAGGAAAACAGCAGGTATAGTCTAAACAGTCACTAAGATTTCTGAGATCCAGACAGCACACTTGAAGAGTAGATGGTGGGAGACACAGAATAAACAGGCAGGGCAGGGCCAAGCCCTTCATCTCTAGTTCTACTCCCGATCACTTTTTAGGTCAGTAGGTACAGTGTTCGATCTATTCAAAATCAGTGTACAGTCATGGCCAAAAGTTTTGAGAATGATACAAATATTAATTTTTACAAAGTCTACTGCTTCAGTTTTTATAATGGCAATTTGCATATACTCCAGAATGTTATAAAGAGTGATCAGCTTAACAGCAATTACTTGCAAAGTCAATATTTGCCTAGAAAATGAACTTTATCCCCCAAAACACATTTCAACATCATTGTAGCCCTGCCTTAAAAGGACCAGCTAACATCGTTTCAGTGATTGCTCCATTAACACAGGTGTGGGTGTTGATGAGGACAGGGCTGGAGATCAATCTGTCATGATTAAGTAAGAATGACACCACTGGACACTTTAAAAGGAGGCTGGTGCTTGGCATCATTGTTTCTCTTCTGTTAACCATGGTTATCTCTAAAGAAACACGTGCAGTCATCATTGTACTGCACAAAAATGGCCTAACAGGGAAAAGTATCGCAGCTAGAAAGATTGCACCTCAGTCAACAATCTATCGCATCATCAAGAACTTCAAGGAGAGAGGTTCCATTGTTGCCAAAAAGGCTCCAGGGCGCCCAAGAAAGACCAGCAAGCGTCAGGACCGTCTCTTAAAAGTGTTTCAGCTGCGGGATCGGGCTACCAGCAGTGCAGAGCTTGCTCAGGAATGGCAGCAGGCAGGTGTGAGTGCATCTGCACGCACTGTGAGGCGGAGACTCTTGGAGCAAGGCCTGGTCTCAAGGAGGGCAGCAAAGAAGCCTATTCTCTCCAGAAAAAACATCAGGGACAGACTGATATTCTGCAAAAGGTACAGGGAGTGGACTGCTGAGGACTGGGGTAAAGTCATTTTCTCTGATGAATCCCCTTTTCGATTGTTTGGGACATCTGGAAAACGGCTTATTCGGAGAAGACGAGGTGAGCGCTACCACCAGTCTTGTCTCATGCCAACTGTAAAGCATCCTGAAACCATTCATGTGTGGGGTTGCTTCTCAGCCAAGGGAATCAGCTCTCTCACAGTCTTGCCTAAAAACACAGCCATAAATAAAGAATGGTACCAGAATGTCCTCCAAGAGCAATTCTCCCAACCGTCCAAGAGCAGTTTGGCGATCAACAATGCCTTTTCCAGCATGATGGAGCACCTTGCCATAAAGCAAAGGTGATAACTAAATGGCTCAGGGAACAAAACATAGAGATTTTGGGTCCATGGCCTGGAAACTCCCCAGATCTTAATCCCATTGAGAACTTGTGGTCAATCATCAAGAGACGGGTGGACAAACAAAAACCTACAAATTCTGATAAAATGCAAGCATTGATTGTGCAAGAATGGACTGCTATCAGTCAGGATTTGGTCCAGAAGTTGATTGAGAGCATGCCAGGGAGAATTGCAGAGGTCCTGAAGAAGAAGGGTCAACACTGCAAATATTGACTTGCTGCATTAACTCATTCTAACTGTCAATATAAGCTTTTGTTACTCATAATATGATTGCAATTATATTTCTGTATGTGATAAAAACATCTGACAAACACACATAAAAACCAGAGGGCAGCAGATCAGGTGAAAATATAATATTTGTGTCATTCTCAAAACTTTTGGCCATAACTGTACTCCTCCTTGTACCTGCTTATTATGAAGTTTGATGGCAACTGGTGCAAATGATTTTCTAAATCTCTCCATACCACACTTCAGCTGAATGAACCTGTCCTGTAGCTACTCTTCTGTTTTTTTACTGAGTGTAGTTGGTGGAACTGGTTACTATTGATCCCTTTCAGCTTTGTTAGTATCCTTTCCTCCATTGCAGACTCCAGTTCAGGT
Organism: Rhinella marina; assembly: GCA_900303285.1. NCBI lineage: Eukaryota > Metazoa > Chordata > Amphibia > Anura > Bufonidae > Rhinella > Rhinella marina. The sequence goes on from ONZH01008139.1 coordinate 10,410, forward strand.
AACAGGAACCTTGGGTGTTACTTTTCTGAAAACAGGCTAGGGAGAGCACGAAAGCACGAGAAGAGCCTAGCATGCTAGACTGGGTTTCTGGGCGAGATATACTGTATGTATTGTCTGGGGGGGGTGATGTTTTTCATTATAGAGAGTAGCTAGGTTGCATAGTACGTGTGTGGAATATTTTAGGGCAGGAAATGCTCATCTGATGGCAGCCAATGTGCTAATTTTCACATATTATTCCCAGAAACCTAGAGGAACATTGATTAGTTTACAATATTCCTCATGCATACTCGGCATCCTCTACACCCCAAACAAGGACTCTCAGGCAGGCAAGCACATTTTCCTTCACCGTTTTGTTAAAGGGTACTTACCCAGAAAGGTCTTAGTGCTAGGGTACTCAGTTTTTCTTTATTAGGGAAAGGGGACTAGCTTGCATGTCTCTTTTCCAGAAAAGCATTATTTCAGGATACAAAAACAGCAATAGCTAAAAAAAGCTTATTATGAAAAAGCACTGAAAATTTTGACGATACCACTAGGGGAAAAAATCTTCTGAAAAAGCACTGATTGAGTAATTTGAGGCTACCACCCACTTAGTGGGGAGAATTGAAGCCCAAGGAGATATGTGTACAGTAAGTATATACTGTATATGACTGTAGATATAAGAATATCTATTCTACCAATTTGGAAGTCATCCTGAATTTTTCCAAAAATGTGGATTCCAATGAACCCAAATATTTTGCAATTCATTTCAGACAAATCAAGAAAAATATCTACACATGAGAAAAGCCATGTGCAACTTTAGCTTTCTTTCCATAAAGAATTAAAAAGCTGTTTCACAACTATAGCATAGTCTTCCAGGCTAAGCCAACCTCATATCTGCAACTAGCTCTTTCTGGACAAAAAAGAAAACTCTTTATGAAAGCAAAGCAAATAGATTAAGCTTTTCAAGGGCCCTTGGGGTGGGGTGGGGGCCTCTGAATGGGAACTATTTCTATTATGGAGACCAGTTAATATATGTGATGACTATTGTAGGCTAGGAAAAGCTCCTCATGGTTTTTACGAAAATGTATGCAAATGAACACGTCGGGCACCAGCTGGCATCAGAAAGAATTACCTTTCTTATCCTTTTTGTCAGAAAAGCTCATTTTAATATTTTCCCCAAAACACAAAGATATGCAAATTAGATTTCTGATCCCAGCTGATGTTAGACATACATACTAATTTGCATGTATTATTTCCCAAAAACAAACAGAAGCCTACAATAGTCATATTCTATACTAAGTGCTCTCCATAATAGAAATAGTACCTGCTCAGCAGTCTCCAAGGGTTCTCAGCTAGAAAAGCCAATTCTGTCTGCTTTGCTCTAATAAAAGTCTTTTTATGCTGGAAGATCTATTTACAGATATAAGGCTGGCTTAACTAGTTTGTTAGAAAGCCTGTTTAAAAGACTGATTTGTCTGAAGTGAATTGTAAAATATTTGGGTTTATTAGAATTAGAGATGAGCGAAGCGATTCATCGATTCATTGCTTTGTATCGAATCTTGGGATTTTTCAGCTGCGAAGCCAATTTTCTTGTATTTGTCAACGTACGCAAAATTTTACACGCTAACTATACGTACCATACGTATGAACCGTACGAAACGTACGCATTATGCGTGAGCGGGACAAGTTCGCAAGAGCGGGAAAGTAAAGATACGCCCCCCTCCGAACTGGAAAAAAACAGCCCTAGTAATAATTCTTTCAATTGAGCTTTTCTGAGATACAAGGATTAAAAATCAGCCTTCAAGCGGTCACACTTAGTTTTCTTTGAATCCCATCATCTGATGGCTCATGTATAGCCCTTATCTCTGATCTCTTGACCTCATAAACACTTATTGAAGCCAAATTCTTATCAGTTTCATAAGACTTGAGCTATAATGAGTATTTATAAGGTTAGGAGATCAGAGATAAGAGCTACACATGAGTTGTCAGATGATTGGATTCAAAGAAAACAAACTGTAACAGCTTGCAAACAAACTGACATTTAACCTTCAGAAACAGCTGACCATTTTTTAATATAGGCCAATTGGAAAAAAACTTTAGCTAAATAAATTAGTAAAATGCAATATTAAAAAATGCCCCAAAGGTGTCCATAGCCTTTAAATTGCATGAAGAGATGTATTGAATAGTAGATGAATTCATAGAATGAATCACATTAAACAATATCCTCCATAAGGTTTAATTGCAGCACATATTATATGCCAACTAGAACCATAACGCTTTCCAAGAGACTCATGAGAATGGGTTTAATGTGAGAGAGAATGTCTTGTTTGGCCACTATCATCTTAGCTAGCAAAGTAAAATAGTTAATGAAGTGTTAGAAGCAAGTACAAGAAATATACAATGCACCATCTGGATTCTGCCAGTCCACATTTGTAAAGCAGCTAATTATCGGTAAAGATACATTGGGATATTTATCATGAGGATAATATCTGAATTCAGTTTTGCTTGGGTGTGTGTTGGCGTACTTTGTCACATTTAGCAAATGTTGCAAATTGTTTGGTAAATTTGTCTGATTCTTAAACCTAACACTTTTGTCTAGAACAGCTAATCCAGTTTTCCTACTCCAACCTACTACTGAAGTGAGATTGCGACTTTTCTGTGACTTTAAAAAAAACCTGGAAAAAATAGCTAAATTTTTGGCGCAAGCAAGTCCAAAAAGTTGTAAAAGCTGCATTTTGAAGCCAGAATTCTGGAATGAAGGCATGATAAATCAGGGCCATATAGATAGAATGTAATTGAATTGAATGGTGATTGACTAAGGGACAGACAGTTCCAAATGAGGGTCGTGATGAGTGTGAATCAATGATTTAAGAGGTCGATCAGTGCTCATTTAACCCTTTAACGAACACAAATATGCCTTTTTACAGCTGTCATTAATTGACCTTATTTTAGGCCTCTGTCTTTTCACAGCAACTTAGAATAAGGGCTGCATAGGTCTCTCATGCAGCAAAGAGCAGGAGCTTGGCTTATGATGTATGACAGCCAGACTTCTGCTCTAATGGCTCAGATTGGCAAAAGTGCCAATTAGAGATGAGCGAATCATCAAAAATTCGCTTCGGCTAATAATGAACAAATTTATGACAAGAGTTGTTCTTAATACAAATTTCGATCGAATTTGCGTTAAAAATAATAATTGTTTTGCGAATATTACTGCACAAATTACGAACATACACTCTAAGCGCTGTTAAAAGTACGCTACTGAACTGAATGCGTAAGCATTAGCGTAAAAAGCGCGTACGAATCTTTAGCGTCCTATTGACTCGCAGTTGCGTCGCACGCACGAGGCTAGGCCACGGCGTACAGCCCTCAGAGGCAGTCCACATGAGGTAGAAAAGTAAGGTGCTCACTGTTAGCTATCCGGCTAAGTGCATAATTTACTAAAAACACCATACAATAAGTGCATAATAAGACACATTGCAGTACCTGAAAAAGAATACACACAATGGGCTAAAGTGCTTGAACATTGCTGAACCTATAAAAACATTATTGCTAAAATACTGCAAAGACATAATTATGCAAACATTTTAGTGCAATCAATTTCACATTTGCAAGCATAATAGGCTCAGATATACATTTGAGTCTATCCTCATGGCTGCTTGGCATAAAACACTGGAACACAGTCCAAAATTCAAATGTAATCCACGTGAAGTAATTTTGTAATCCAAACAGGTAATGTGTAATCCACATGGATAATATAAAATAGCAGCAAATAGAGAACCCTTTTTTCAAAGGGGGCTCCCAAATAACCTGAGAAGGGGGGAGGGGTGGAAAATAGGCACTTAGCCGCAACTGGGAATTTTCTGCAGAATGGGGGGGAGTCCTGACAAGCCATGTCCATCTGGATGAGAGTCAAACAGGGGGCAATAAAAACAACATAACGTCAGGTGCAGTCCATGTTGTGGCTCCCATAGGTCCAGACTCCAGAGGTGTGAGCGCTGCAGCCACTTGCGCCTTCACTTTTCTGGATACTCCTGCCGGGACAGCAGGGGTAAGGACTTCTGGCTGCAGCGGTTGAGGCAAGGTTGCACCCAGGGAAGAACCGCCAGCTCCCCTGGCGGCTGCCGACTTCATTTTGCAGGGTAGTTGGTACTGGATGATGTCGTCAGCTGACCCAGCTGAAAGGACTGTGGTGGTGGTGGCAATCCAGGGATAAGAGGCTCCGCTGTGACTTCTCCCTGAAACGGAGGGTGCCATCTGGTGACTCCTGTAGGCAGCGCATGCGTCCTGCGCCTGCTGGTTCCTCTGGCCAAACTTCTGGTGGTGATGATCCCCCACATATAGGCTGTGACGGGGTTGGGGCAGGTACGCCCGTTTCACAGACCTGCTGCCCATAAATTACTCCTTGCTGTCCTTGTCGTCCGCAAGGAAGCCACAGCCTCGCTCCACTGAAAACCATAGGACGGTTCCCTTACGCCGTTCCAGTGTAGGGTCTCCCGGCCTCGGGTGGTCCAGTACTTGGATGATGCATTCCTCCACCGCATTCTTGTAGTCCCATAGGGTCTGGGCGTGGGCCGTCACTGATGCAGGCACGATGGGATTCTTCCGCATGGTTGGTGTTGTTGTTCTCCTCCTGGGTGGCAGAGTGGACGCTCCAGCCACCTCTGCCACACCAGCCGGCACGGAGAACATTGAGTCAGGAGCCGGTGGGATTCTCTTGGCCAATTGTGACACTGTGATCTCCTCTGAACTGGACGGTGGCTTGAGTAACTCGCTACCAAACACCATCTCTCCCTACTTTGGTCGCAGTTGTTTCGCCATGCTGTGGTGAAACAACTGCGGATAGGAGGGCGGAGTAATGAGGGAGGAGTCTTCATTCCCTATATGTGCAAATAGTTAGTTCCTGGTGGGATGGCCTGGTTTTTCCAGCTTCTTGGGGGGGGCGTATCTTCACTTTCCCGCTCTTGAGGGGGCGTATCGTCAGGGGGCAAGAAGAATGCGTACGTAGCTTTAGCGTTCAAAATTTTAAGAACATTTACGAATAATACGAAGCAAATCTGAATAAATCCGGATTTGCTTCAGAGTAGGAAAAATGGAGGATATCTAACGAATCTACGAAGCGGCAAATAGATTCGCTCATCTCTAGTGACGATCCTGGTTGTTTAACCCCTTAGATGCCGCGGTCAATATCAACTGCTGCATCTGAGTGGTTTAGAGGGAGAGGGCTCCCTCTGACTCCCATCTGCACCACCGCAAATATGTTTCTGGGGTGCCAATGTCTTCATATGGAAGCCAGACTCCTAATAAAAGCCCCCAGACCTGCTTGCAGTGTATGCCTATCAGGCTGATTACAAAGTTACATAAATAACTAGACTGACGAACAGATGGACAGATATCAACAGACAGATACTCACAAAAAGTTATTGGCTTTCGGGTGAAATTTATGGAAAAAGTTCATGCTATATTGATATTATATCATAAAAGTAGGGTATTTAAGTAGAAGTATGTGATTTCCCAAACGATTTACTGAAACAAAAGCCAACACCAGTGGTGGGTATACCCCCATAAAAATGTCAGTCTCAATAACTTGTCATGTGGGCGTGAGCATCAATTATAGCTTGACAATGAAGTCTCATGCCGTTCATAAGTCAACTTATTGTCTGCTGAGGCATGGCCTCCCACTCTTCTTGAAGGGCAGCCCCCAGGTCATTAAGGTTATGGGATACAGAGTTACAAGCCTCTACATGGCGACTCAGCTGAGTTCATAGATTTTCTATGGGATTCATGCCTGGAGAAAGTGCAGGCCACTCCATTTGAGGTACCCTAGTCTCCAGCAGCCTTTCCCTAATGATGCGACCTCTATGGGCTGGCGCATTGTCATCCATGTTGTTCATACAATGACAGGATTAATTATTTTTTTTCAAGTAGTATGGACTTGTCACTGTACCATTCACAAAGTGTATGGCAGCTCTGTATTAACTAGACACACCTGGTCACACTGTAACACCACCACTACCACAGGCTCGTTGTCACGGACGTGTTGAGATGTGCGCATGTTCCCGCGACAGGTGGCAGGAGATCAGTGAGACTGGCAAGACGTGGTTTGATCTGACGTGTTTTCCTTTTTGATCAATATTCGCCTGTGTTGTTGCTAGTATTTACCACACTCTTTTCCCTCAGGTATTGCTGGTGTGGTCATTTACCCTTCCCTATTTATAGTTGCTTCTCCCACAATTCTGTGCGGTTTATAGTTTTAGTGGTAATTTTGGTTAGCTGGTGTTTGGTTCTTGACGGAGTTCCTGGTGCTGCCATTTCTTCATTGAAGATAAGTGTCCTCATTCCCTTTTGTATTGATTTATTTGTGTGTTGCATTTCCCTGTTGTTGGTAATTAGGCCTGAGGGAGACTCCTGTTCATCCATCCTTGTGGAAGAACTGGTAGACTCATTCCTGACATTAGTTCCAGGGTCCTATAGGGTCAGATAGGATCTTAGGTATCCAGTGTATGAACTTGCCTACCTTGAGGCCTGTTCATACTAGTAGTTAGTCAGGACTTGTGTCTGGATATTCTTTAGGAAGTGTCCATCTGCCTTCCCTAGTTTCCAGGCCTAATTTCTGTTCCTCCTTTCCCTCCTACGCTTGGTGTGGTATTTCCCTCCCACACCTGAGCGTGCCACTCATCTGGTGACAACAGTGGCTTATGCATAGTGCTCTCCTTGACATCTCCAACATTGTTGGAGGCCATCATTCTGCTCATTGTGAATCGACTTTCATCAGTGAACAGCACTAAGGCCCACTGGTTCCTCTTCAAGGGTAGATGCTCCCTGTCCCATCCAAGATGTTGACACCTGTGTCTGGTGGTGTGGTCAGGTACTCTTGCAGGACATTTAGCACACAGACCACGCAGATGTGCCTGGAGTTGTGTGACATTCTACATCCGGTTCTGCAGGGCATTGTTCACAATGAAGCGGTCATCAGTGTGGGATGTGGACAAAGGACGTCCACTTCTATGTCTTTCTGTGACTTTTCCAGTCTGTGTATCTCTATTGCAACCTGTTGATGACACTCTGTGACACTCTAAACTCAGTGGCCACTTTCGGTTGAGAACATCCTGCTTGAAGCCTCGTAATGGTACTGTTTATCAATTGTTAGGTGTCGTCTTGGTCTCATGATGTCAAAATTTCTACAAGGGAAAGGTTGGAGGAGACAGCACGTCCTTTGTTGAAAATTTATTCCGGATGCTACGTTTCAGCCAGTGAGGCCTTTCTCAAGCAAGAAAGGCCTCACTGGCCGAAATGTAGCATCCGGAATGCATTTTACACAAAGGACATGCTGTCTCCTCCAACCTTTTCCTTGTACTCTTGATCGCTTATCTGCTCTAGAGGGGGTTCACCACCCCTCATAGAAATGTGCACCCTCCACCAAGTATTCTTGGTGTGCTGTCCAACATCTGTTGTGAATTTTGCTGTTAAGCTCCTTGTTAGAGAACAGCAAGTTGTGCAAAAAGCACTGAAACATTGAACAGTTGGACATGTGCATTCAAAAGTTTAGAGAAGCTCAGATTAAGTTCACCTGTAAAGGTTAGAGTGCATTTTAGGTTAATCCTGAAATTTTACCCAAAAGCCATATTTCCCTAACTTTTTTTGTGAGTTGTGTACATTGATAGATACACTTAAATCATTTATCTGTTGATCGTAATTTCAAATAATGTAACAACCTAGTCCTAAATCAGCCTTTATGGAGCTTAAGACTGGGTTCACATGTTTCACTGTGTGTCACTGTTGTGGTTTTGATGCAGTTTTCTGAAATTTGGACAATAATGCTATGGTACTGCTGAAACTGTGCAGAACTGCATCACAGCCACATAGTGTAAACTATCTATTAAAGCATTCCTTTTCTTCTAAAGCATTTTAAGCATTCTATTCTAATTAATTGTTTTCTTCTTCTAGTACTTAATGAAATGAATATCAAAGAACTTAATGTGGTACAGCATATGTAGTCATCATTCATACTGAGCAGTAATATGAATGTTGTGCATGAAATGAATGAAAGACTCCAACATTCATGCATCTCATTTGTTTTTGAACTACAGGGAGGCTGGAGCAAAAACTGCCTGTGATGTCATAATGTAGAATCTATTTGTGGTTTATGTACAGTACGCATAAATCTAGTGTGGTCAGTCTAGAATCTGGTTGTGGTACATTTGCATACACTTCTAGTAATGTCATGATTTATCTAGGTGCAGTCCATATAGGTACACTTCTAGAATCTGGTTGTGGTTCAAGGGGTTATCTAACCATTAACCATCATCTGGATAAGTCATCAACATCTAACTGGTGGGGGTCCGACACTCAGGACCCCCGCCAATCAGCCGGGCACTCCCATGATCTTCTCGCTGCTTACCCTAGGCCAATGACATTATGATCATCCATCACGTGGCCTAGACTCAGCTCATATCCATTCATTTCCATATACTTCTAGTGTTGTCATACTCTAGAATTGGTTGTGGTCCATTAAAACTTCTAGTGAAATCGGAATGTTTCGTTATCCTGCAATTACTTGCATAGTCCTTATAACTAGGTGTTTTATTGTAGCATGGGTGTGTAGATGATCGAGACTGATGCCACCAGCCTCTGCTCATTTCATATTGAAAACCATCCTGATGTCTATGATTTGGCATTAAAATAGTCAGGGGGAATGTCTCAGACAATTGTAGCCTGTAGTTGCTTTTCATGGGACACTTTTTCTGCTGGTTGGTATACTAATACATAACTTTGGAGAAAGACTCCGTTAATCAGCACATGGTTCCATGATGCAGGTATAGGTTATCCATGTATTACTGAGCACTTAATATATTAAAAAAGTCAATAGCAAAACTGTTCACGTTAACTTGTTGATGGTTTCCATGTAGAATTACACTTCTATACTGACTACGCAAATTACACATGAACTGCCAGAAAAATATACACAACAAAAATGGAATGAAGAAAACGATGGAAGAGATGGTCTGGCATGAAAGCACACTTTCCAGAATGAAACTACCTTTCAACACCTCATTTGTGTAAGTGGCACATAAGGTTTTATTAATAAGGTACATGGTTCCAACCAGAATCACCTCATACAAGCACTGCTCAATAAATGAATACCAGATAGATCTAAAATCGATCTACAAACTAATTTTGGCCATGTTTTTGGCAGCAAAAAAAAGAAAAGAAATAACTAATCTCTGGTGCACCTCAGCCATCATCCCAGAACTAGTAAAAATGAACATGCATCTATTATTATACAGTACAGCCTTCCTTGTAGAAAGCATGGGTCAGTTAAGGGTAAGTTTAAGAGAAATATGTGGAGACCTAAAGAAAACCTGTCACCAAGTTAATGCTTCTCTAATCACAGAAGCATGACTAAGTGACATGTCTGACAATCATAATTAGAGATGAGCGAAGCTTTCAAAAATTTGATCTGGACACTTTGCCGAATTTTTAAAAAAATTGCTTCGTTCTGAATGAATTTGTCATGAAGCACGTTAAATCATCCATATTCTGGCCTGCAGGGAGAGTATATTTTGGTGTACATCAGTGCTAGTCTTTTCTGGTAGTGAAACAGTTATTGTGTGTTAGTATGATAGGCAGGTCAGTATATGGATAAGAGCATTAGCATAATTCACTATTAGGTTCAGTTCACACTTCACTTATTTGGTCAGTTACAGGTTCTAGTGAGGAGGATGGCAACAGCATGAGGAGTCAACACAGTGGCCCAGTCACAGAGTGGTGAGGGTGGCAACAGCATGAGGAGTCATTATAGTGGCCCAGTCACAGAGTGGGGAGGTGGGGGATAACAGCAGTGGCAGTAGGAGAAGATGGCAGCAGAGGCAGCAAATGTGGGGAATCAGGCGGGTGGCAGCATCAGAATAGTGGCTAAAGCACGTGGCCAGAAGTAATGGGCCATTTTTCACAGTGTTCTGGTGTGACAGCACACTGCAGTCAGAACATTAATGCCAGAATAATCTGTCTGATGCATCAGGCACCGGTGTATAGAAATTGTGGCTGATCCACGCCTGATTAACCTTTATAAAGATTTTATGTTGAAAGGTGGGTTCAACACAAAACGCCACACTACTGGCCTGGCAGGAAAGCTTGCCCAGGGCAAACCTGGCCAGTTGCGGCCACATTTCCAGTATGGCTGCCCAGTAATCCAGAAGTTATTAGATCTGGGGTGAGAAAGTGTACTCCAAGTATGCTGGTTCAGGTTCTGCTCCATGTCCTGCTGCTGGCTGGTTTCTTCAGTAGACGGGTGAAGAAACATGCTCGTCAAAGACTGGAGACTCAAGTTACTGCTGACAGAGCTGGGACTCTCCATTTTGGCTGGCCACAAGCCATCAGTTCTCTGAAATGGGCAGAGTCAAGCACATGGAAAGGGAGGGAATGTACAGTAGTACCAGCAATGCATGATGTTGTCTTTTTGCAATCACCTTGGTGATTGATTGCTGGTGAAATGTGTGATGAGGAATAGGAGTAGGAGGAGGAGGAGCACCAGGATCAGTAGATGATTGGAAGGAAACACAGCTTCCTTCTGCTCTGGTGGTGAAGCCTTGACTACTAGAGAAGGGGTGCCACTGGGAGATGCAGCGGTTTCTGCATCAGGCTATACCACTACATTAGTGCCACTGTTTTCTCACACTACTTTATGGTGATGCTCCTTGTGTTGATGCAGGGCCGTGGTGCCAAAATTGTTATCCTGACCACACTTTACCTTCTGCCCACAGCTCCTACATATGGCCATGCTGACATCCTCCGGCGACTTGATAAAAAATTCCCACACCGGCGAGTATGGCATTTTATCCCCATCATTGCATGCTGATTGCCTGCCTAATAACCCATGCATCGCTAGTTGTTTCCGGACAGGTAGGCTCCTGAGTAGCAGACAATCTACCCTGGGCACGTTTGGTTCCAGATCTCGCACTGCTGCCATCCTGCTGATTCACGGCCACACTTGCACCTTGCTAGCTCAGCTGCACACTGCCACCCTGCCTCTGTCACACACGCAAGCTGCCACCCTCACCCCGATGATGAAGCCCCCTTTTCTCCTGGCTCCCACGTGTAATCGGCTACATCATCATCCACTACTGTCTGCGCCTCACTTATGTCACCCTCACCAGTCTCATGGCTGCATCCCTGACTACTTGCAACACCTCCTCTCATGTGACTCTCATCATCGCTACTTGCACGCCTACAGGAGGAAGCAGTGGACCTCTCCTTCAAATCTGACTGGGCAGTAGCTGCTGACTGTCCTAAATAAACTCATCCTTGCTGAAAAGCGGAGCAGAGCCGGCAGCTTACAATACTTCCTGAGCAGAAGGAGCACAAAAAGAAAGAGGCAGGTTCAGGACAGGTGAGGGCCAGGGCCGATTCTAGCTCCTCCCCATTAAAAAATAGTATGAAAGTCAAGTAACCACTGAACTCCGAGACTGTCCTGCCAGATCTGGGGCAGTACAAGTACAGACAATGTAGTAGATATCCCCTGCAGTCCTATGTAACACCACAGGTAGCACAATGATAAATCTCTGAGTGCAGATACTAGATGTTACCTGCAGATGTTACCTAGTTCTGATAGTGTGTTAGTGTTACCTGCAGTCCTATGTAAAACCACAGATAACACTAGTGTAAATCATGTGGTAGTGTTACCTGCAGTCCTATGTAAAGCCACAGTTAACACTAGTGTAAATCATGTGGTAGTGTTACCTGCAGTCCTATGTAAAGCCACAGTTAACACTAGTGTAGATTATGTGGTAGTTACCTGCAGTCCTATGTAAAACCACAGATAACACTAGTGCTAATAATGTGGTAGTGTTACCTACAGCCCTATGTAAAACCACAGATAACACTAGTGTAGATCATGTGGTAGTGTTACCTTCATCCTTAGTGTGCCTTCCGGTGCCTCTTCCACGGACTCCATGCTGGCGGCGCTGCCTCCTCTTCTTTCTTCTTCTTGCCCCGCACAGAACATCCAGCTGCATCAAGACATAGGAACACTGTGGGCATGGTGACACAGGGACAGACACACACAGGGACAGACACATCTGAGCCCCTTTCACAGTGGTAATACCCTCTTTGTGCCCCTCACAGTAGTTGTGCCTTCTGTGCCCCCTTCAGAGTAGTAATGCCCATTGTGCCGCCTTTACAGTAGTAATGCCCAGTTTGCCCCATAATAGTTATGATCCTTCACAGTAGTTATGCCCTCTTTGTGCCCCTTTCACAGTAGTAATGTACTCTGGGCCCCTTTCACAGTAGTAATGCCCACTGTGCCCCTGCACAGTAGTAATGCTCATTGTGCCCCTTCACAGTAGTAATGCCTATTTTGCCCCTTCACAGTAGTAATGCCTATTGTGCCCCCTTTATAGTAGTAATGCCCTCCTTTATAGTAGCAATGCCCTCTGTGCCCCCTTTATAGTGGCAATGCCCTCTGTTGCCCCTTTATAGTAGTAATGCTGTCTGTGCCCCCTTTATAGTAGAAAAACCCTCTGTGCCCCTTTATGGTAATAATGCCCTCTGTGCCACCTTTGTAGTAGTAATGCCCACTGCGCCCCCCTTATTGTAGTAATGCCATCTGTGCCTACTTTGTAGTAGTAATGCCCTGTGTGTGCCCCTTGTAGTAGTAATGCCCACTGTGCCCCCCTTTGTAGTAGTAATACCCACTGTGCCCCCTTTGTAGTATTAATGCCCTCTCCTCTATGCCCCCTTGGTAGTATTAATGCCCTCTCCACTGTGCCCCCTTTGTAGTATTAGTGCCCTCTCCTCTGTGCCCCCTTTGTAGTAGAAATGCCATCTGTGCCTCCTCTGTGCTAAAAAACAAAACAAAACAGTACCTACTCACCTTGTCCCATTCTTCAGTCTTCTCTCCCCTGTTGAAGACAAAGATGGCTCTCCACACAGGCTTGCAGCGCGATCTGTGGCTGAAGGCTGAATCGTGGAGGAGGGAGAAGTCTTCCTGCTTCACCATTCAGTGTCTGCAGGCCTAAAGAAGGGGAGGAGCTCAGGGAGATGAGCTGTGGGTGAGTGACAGGACCCAGCTCCCTGTGCTCCAGGAGGGGAAGGGGGGAGGGCACAGCTTACAGGGAATACTGGCGGCAGGGAATAACACGGGTTTAACTGCTGTGTTGATGCCGCCCCCTCAAAAATACAGAAAACTGCCACCTGAGGTGAGATTCTCATCTCGCCTCATGGCAGAAGCGGCCTAGGTGAGGGCACAGAGGTTGTTCCTGGGCCATGCCAACTTAGGCTTCATTCACACGACCGTATGTGTTTTGCGGTCCGCAAATTGTGGATCCGCAAAAAAAACGGATGACGTTCCGTATGGCATCCGTGTCCGTTTTTTTTGCGGATCCATTGTAACAATGCCTATCCTTGTCAGCACAACGGACAAGAATAGGACATGTTCTATCTTTTTTGCGGAACGGAAATGCGGACATACGGAAACGGAATGCAAACGGAGTACCTTCCGTTTTTTTTGCGGACCCATTGAAATGAATGGTTCCACATACGGTCCGCAAAAAAAACGGAACGGACACGGAAACAAAATACGGTCGTGTGAATGAAGCCTAAGTGTGATGTCAGAGAAACCTACCGACTACTGGCTGTGGGTGTCTAATGTCAGTGGAGATGATGTTGAAGACCAAGTCAAACATTCAAGGACAGCTGGATAGCTGGTCAAAACACGACTGCTGGATGACAGTGGCAGCTGTGGCCAGCCCCCTTCTTCTGCTGCTACTTCTGCCAGCTCCAGCAACATTTTTGCCACTGCCCGTCCTCAGAGGGCCCTGACACCTGTCTGTTGGATGTATGGATCTGCAAAAACGCTTTCAAGGCTGATCAGTTTTGTCCTAATGCATTCTGAATGGAAAAGGATCCGTTCAGAATGCATCAGTTTTGCTTCAGTACAGCCAGCATTCCGATTTGGAGGCGGACACTAAAACGCTGCTTGCTGCGCTTTGGTGTACACATGACGAACTGGAGCCAAACGGATCTGTCATGACTCGCAATGTAAGTCAATGGGGATGGATCCGTTTTCTCAGACACAATAGAAAACTGATCCGTCCCCCATTGACTTTCAATGGTGTTCATGACTGATCCGTCTTGGCTATTTAAAAGATAATATAACCGGATCCGTTCATAATGGATGCGGACGGTTGTATTATCATGTCGGAACTATTTTTACTGATCTATGACGGATCCAGCAAAAACGAGAGTGTAAAAGTAGCCTTAGACAGCTTATTCACTCTAATTTGAGAACCAAGGCCTAATGGGATTTCTTATCTAAGAAACAAGGGGGACACCCCAATTACAGTTAAATTACACAGCTTATTAACCCAAATTTGAGAATCAAGGTGTAACAGATCGGCGTATCTAATAGACAAAGGGGACACCCCAATAACAGTTAAATTACACTACTTGTTCACCCCAATCTGAGAATCAAAGCATAATAGATCAGCTGATCTACGAAACAAGCTGGGAACCCCAACAATAGTTCAATTAGACAGTTTATTCACCCCAATTTGATAAGCAAGGAGTAACAGAATTGCCTATCTATTGGACAAGATTGACACTGTTCAATTAGAACAGGGATTGATGCAAACTGAGCTGTCTCCTATGGATCCTTTCAGTTTCTGATTGCACAGCCTGCACTGTCCCTCTGCTATCCCTACAGTGTGTAAAAACTCTCCCTATACTTTCTCTACACCGTCCCTACAGTCTCCCAATCCAAAATTCTACAATGAAAACTTTTTTAAACACTGTCTCTAGCACTTATCATTTCTCTCCCTGTGCTCAGTTCACTGTAAAATGGCTGAGACCAGGCAGCTAGCTGCTGATTGGGTGACACAATAGAAAACGGATACGTCCCCATTGACTTTCAATTGTGTTCATGACGGATCCGTCTTGGCTATTTAAAAGATAATACAACCGGATCCGTTCACAATGGATGCAGACGGTTGTATTATCTTGACGGAACTATTTTTACTGATCCATGATGGATCCAGCAAAAACTCTGGTGTAAAAGTAGCCTTAGACAGCTTATTCACCCTAATTTGAGAACCAAGGCCTAATGGGGTTTCTTATCTAAGAAACAAGGTGGGCACCCCAATAACAGTAAAAATAGATAGTTTATTCACCCCAATTTGAGAATCAAGGCCTAATGGAATTACATATCTAGAAAACAAGTGGGACACCCCAATTACAGTTAAATTACACAGCTTATTAACCCAAATTTGAGAATCAAGGTGTAACAGATCTGTGTATCTAATAGACAAAGGGGACACCCTAATAACAGTTAAATTACACTACTTATTCATCCCAATCTGAGAATCAAAGCATAATACATCAGTTGATCTACGAAACAAGGTGGGCACTCCAACAATAGTTAAATTAGACAGTTTATTCACCCCAATTTGATAAGCAAGGAGTAACAGAATTGCCTATCTATTGGACAAGATTAATACTGCTCAATTATTTAGAACAGGGATTGAAGCAAACTGAGCTGTCTCCTATGGATCCTTTCAGATTCTGATTACACAGCCTGCACTGTCCCTCTGCTATCCCTACAGTGTGTAAAAACTCTCCCTATGATTTCCCTACACCGTCCCTACAGTCTCCCTATCCAAGATTCTACAATGAAAGCTTTTTTAAACACTGTCCCTAGCACTTATCACTTCTCTCCCTGTGCTCAGTTCGCTGTAAAATGGCTGAGACCAGGCGGGATTAGGATTTTTATAGTGCTGTGACATCACAGGGGCTGGCTAGCTGTTGATTGGGTGGCAAGATTTTTTATAATTACAATGGTGTCACACTGCGACATGCTACATACTGCGACACCATTGACTATCATTACAAAAAATGCTGCACAACATTGGTGAGACAACTGCCTTTAAAGACGTAGTAAGGCCTATACAGCTCCGCTAGTAAGGCACAAAATATTACTATGCTTATTTTCCCACAAGGACCCATAGGTCCAGGCTATGAAACAATGGACCCCTAAATCAGCTAATTCTGCATGGCCCCAAAGTCACAGCACAAAACAAGCGCATCTAGACAGAATTTGAAACCTATCTCATCCCACTAAGGTCTGTTTCTTATGGGTTAACCTGTGAGATGTCCTACATATGAAATGAAATCACTAAAGTTTAGGATGCAATGATATATTTCTTAGCCTAAAATCTCCAAGATAGTTTCAAGTGAATTTGTAGAATAATCCATAATATGTGTGTAATTTGGCTATTATATGACTTGTATTATGCATCTTACCTCTCTGCAGGCTCCAACTCTAATTGACAGTTTTTCCTGAACTCAACATCATAGTCAGTTCAACTCGAAATAGGTAGACAAGATTCCCAGGATGTCCTCTTATCCTTTTAATATGTGGATCTACGTGAATAAAGTTTTTTTTTTTATTTTTTTTGGATGACTACTGAACCTTATCTTTTTATGACCAGTTACTGCATATAGAATACCCAGAGTTACAATTGGTTCCAGGACGACCATTGTATGTTGAGACCACTGTAAATTGAGTAATCATTCCAAAGCCCCAAAATGTCATCCAACATAAGAGAAAATGTAGATTTAAGAAAAATAGGCAGATGACTAAGACAGATTAAACAAGTCCTTACATATATCAGTGAGGAATAGCTGCTAACTAGCAACTAATACATAAGAGAAGTGGCCTTGATTGGTTGGATCTGAGTCTGCGGCTTTGTATGTTGGATCTAGTTTCAACTTACGCCAGAAAAGACCATTATATGTTGAAAATATTGTATCCTGAGGCCACTGTATCTTCAGGGATCATTGTAATATTCACATACCTAGTAAAACGAAGCAGACAACATTTAATAATTATAATTGGGATAATTATTGACATCAGAGGCAGGTTGATTCCAGTGAATAAAATATGTATACATTTATTGAAAAATAAGTAAAACAACACACAGAAAAATAATCTGACGCGAGTTTGCCTTCTCTTGGAAGTGAGCTAATCTGCATATCCATTTTCCCAGGGGGCATTGCCTAGCGTAGAAATCTCCCTATGCCATCTCTGGAGCTCTCCACAAGGATAAACAGTAAACCTAAAGAAATAAACCGCTTCCTAAAACATAGGGGAAATCTATCAAAACTGGTGTAAAGGAAAAGTGGCTTCTGATCTATGATTAAGACCATACGATATAATACGATATGATTAAGACCATGTGTTGTTTTACTTATTTTTCAATAAATCTATACATATTTTATTCGTTGGATCCAACCTGCTTCTTTTGGATTGTACTGCAAGGTGTGAACACACCATTGGGATCTGTGCTGTTTATGCCCCACCCGAGAGCTGGACTTTCTCTATTATGCTCAGATAATTATTCACATACCTGTTGGATTGTAGAATAATAATTGAAATGAAGTGTAACCTTCTACCTGCATGAATATGAGACTTGATATGGAGCTGACCATTATACACACAGGGTATATAGCCCTGCTGCTAAGCACTTTACTGATGAAAACTGTGAAATGTCTTGAGAGGTAAGCAGGAGCGAGCTCTGTGGAAATATCAGAACCTTTGAACTTCATACACAATGATATACACCAAAGTAGCCACGCTAAAAGCACAATGTGTAATTAAATCACACCAAAATTGCCTATGGCCAAAACACATATAAGCTACAACCAAAAGAAAAAGAGCCAGACCACAACTAAATATATCAAAATTACTTTATTATTAAAATTGACACATAAAGAAAGGAAAAAACAGAGTGCAGGAGAGGACAGGCGACAACCTGAGGTGGCACAGATAGGGCCAAATGATATCATACTAAAGTGACATATAGTAAAGTGCAAGTGCAATAAATAAATCACAAAACATCAGGAAAATCAATTACCCATTTGTGCCTCCTCGGGGTTGGCGTCACCACTGAGGAGACACAGATGGGTAATTGATTTTTTTGATGTTTTGTGATTTATTTATTGCACTTGTACTTTATTATATGTCACTTTAGTATAATATCATTTGTCCCTATCTGTGCCACCTCAGGTTGTCGCCTGTTTTCTCCTGCACTCTGTTTTTTCCTTTCTTTATGTGTCAATTTTAATAATAAAGTTATTTTGATATATTTAGTTGCATCTGACTCTTTTTCTTTTGGTTGTAGTTCATACACAATGAGCAGTCTGTGTTTTAATTTTTACTTCTGATTATATTGTTTACAACTTACGCAATAAGCACTAAAAGGACTGTACACAGAGTGGAGGCCTCAGTAATAGATGACATACATGTGCTGAACCAAATTATACACCGTCACCAAGCACAAAGCAGCAATGTTTACATGGTACTCATGGTAACAGAATAGCTAGCAATGTGCACTGATCATGGTAGGAATTCACATCACGTATTACAGATACATGAAAGTGTACGTATGGAACGGCATGGAAAGAGAACTCAGACATTGTAATGCAATTTGAGCATTTACAAGCACAAGTTTCATCGTCCATTGTGAACTATAAGGTAGATCTATCAAAACTGGTGCAAAGGAAATGTGGTATGGCTGCCCATAGCAACCACTCAGAAGCCACTTTTCCTTTACACCAGTTTTCATAGATTTTCCCCTATGTTTTTAGGGAGCTGTTTATTTCTTTAGGCTTATTGTTTCTCATTGTGGAGAGCTCCAGAGATGGCATATTAAGATTTCTACGCTAGACAATGCCCCCCTGGGAAAATGGATATGCAGATTAGCTCACTTCCAAGAGATGAAAACTCTCTGTAGTGCCATCTAGTGTTCGTGAGCTACCTATTAGTTAATGTCCAACACTTTAAAGAGCACCAGTCAGCAGGGTCAATCCTATTAAACCAGGCATATTTCTTAGTTGGATTGATATCTGTGAAAATCAGTTGTGGCGTTCAAAGAAAAAAAAGATTTTAATTGTTTATGCAAATTAGGGATTCAGTGCACCAAAAGGCATGGCAAGTGCTGGAAAGCTAAGCTGAAGGCTTTGCACATTGGTGGATAAAGAATAAAGTCTATTTTCTTGAGAATGCAGAAACCGATTATCACAGCAGTGTGCATGATTTCATAGAATTGATCGCTATGTATCTGAATTACCTTGCATGTCGTGCTAATTAATAGGATTTTTCTTAAAATAGCCACACCATGTGTTACGTGGCCACGAGCCAATTAGCAGATAGCTATCCCCTGTGATGTCAAAGCGCTATAAAACCCTCCTCCCGCACGGTCTTCTCCATTTCACTGTCAGCTGAGCTTATGTACACACGTGACAAGTGCTCAATCTTAAGCTATTAATATTAAAAAAGGAGAGTGTAGGGACAGTGTTGGAAGATTGTAGGGAGAGTTTTTAGACACTGTAGGGAGAACATGGGGGAGACTGCAGGAACATTGCAGGTTGAGTGTAAATGCCATGTGCATCTTGTTCACCTGCTGTCACAATCCAGTTAATATTTTAATTTATACATAGAAATACTGTGCCTCTTTCTCACAGTGGCTGCTGTCTGCCAATGTCCTGGGCACCGTGTGCAGCAGTGATCTGCTACGGTCCTGGGCTCTGTCCTTGCAGACATTGTTATGGAATCCGCTACACGGTTTCCTTCCAACCCTGGTCACAGTATGTTTGCTGCTTGTTCCCTGTGGCACTTCCTTAAGGGCTGTCACGCATTAATGGCTGTATTTTATGGGTTTGCTCATGTGACCTTGCAAACAATCCTAGCCCTCCTGCACAGATATAAGTGGCCCAGCCCCTTCCCAGGTGCCTGAGTGTCAAGGTCCTTGTGTCATGCAAAGGTTGCTGTCGCCTCTGCTTGTGCTCCTGTTTATGTGACCCACGCTTGTGGACTCTGTTTGATCCCTTCCTGCTTGACTTTACCCTCCTGTTGCTGACCTGGATTGCCTGACCTGTACCTGTGTCGCCTGCCCTGACCTATTGCTTGTTTGACTTCGCCTCTGCCTCATCCTTCAGTCCTGCACTGTTGCTCACGTTATAACTCAGCCTGCTGACTACGTCTTTATCTCTGGTACCTCCTGGTCCGTCTACACCAGCTGCCTTGTGTGCCAATCCTCCTCAAGAGGTAGCGACCTGGTGTTCCCGTTGGGAAAGTCTATCCCCATCATAATGGGTACTGTGAAGAATGAGGGGTTCACTTGGACAACGTCCTTAGAGGAGGTAGGACGCTTGGCACAGTGGGTTTACACCTGCTGGTTTGTGACACTCAGTATTAAAGTGCAGTGTAATGTATTGCCGTCTGCATCTTGTTGAACCCCTGGCTCATTCACAGTTAATCTTTAAAACTGAAGCACAGTAATTCTATGTATAAATTGAAGTGTGATGTAATATATAGAAGAACCCCAGCCACTGTGAACACCTCTGAACAATAGGGGTTTTGTAGATAAATATGTATGACCACAGCATGCCACTAAGATCTGTATCCTACAGCAAAATACCAACAAGCATTATAAATATGTAAAAAAACAATAAAAGATTATTGTGTATTTCTATACCTGCAGTGTTACGCACAGCGCTTATAAGACATTATAATGTTGGTATCTTCCCTCTGAATGGTGAACAAGTGATAATTTTGCTGTCTAAGCAAAGCACATTCACATTTTATAAAATTTGAACAATATGGTTCAAAAGGTAAATGTCACGAGGAACGCCTAACTAACCTTACTGTACATGCTGTAGACATTGTAGAATTGAGCCTTATCTAGGAGGATCTGAGATTAGGGACTCTCACATTAATTACAATTAGTTCCTACCTGTTGCTGTTTGTATACCACTACATAAAATATTTTATATTCATTAAACAAGGCTAAGCAGACTAGTTGCAGAAAGGGTTAAACAACTGGCTTGGACATGGTCATTGGTTTAGGGTAGGCATAAATCACCAAGATTTTAGCTAATGACTGTAAGTTCATTATAGCATGAAAGGATCTCATGGAACATTAGGCACTGTCAAACATCAGCCTGGTGACTGAGACCATGTGGGATATATGGATTAATGCAGAACATGGTCTATATAAGGCATGAAGGATGGTGGGTCTCCATCCACAGAGAGGCAGGTGAGGCAGTGTAGAAAAGGAACTGTCATCGTTCAGTGCATGGGAATATGTCAACAGAATCCAGAGGAGGCACACGGAGATGGAAATGGGATATTTTATGCTGAGAAAGCATTGGAAATTTTACCCCTGGAATCCAAACAATGTGTAAAACTGCTCCAGTCTTTACAAACTGTCTCATTTACATTTGATATGTAGGAGATTTACATTAAATGGTTTTCTGAAAAATATTCACAAAAATCTCACATAAACAATTCAGTCTTGCTGATTCAGTAAACTATTGGGAAAGAAGGGCACTATTCTGTCTGTGCCATTGTACACTGTTTTTAATGGGTGTGTCAGCAGTTTTGAGCCCTCGAAGATGCTGACAGCACTTTATAGGTGACAGGGAGGGCAGAACAGACATACCTAGAGAGACGGTCATGCAAGATGCCTGACTGAAATATCAATGTTTTCATCCTCTCTGGTGCTACAACCACAAGGAAACAGTCCCTTCATGTTCACCTCCCCTTGGCTCTGAGTGAATCCCCTCTGAGATACTTATGGCATTAGTGCCCATTGGATAAAAATATCAATATCTCAGTCATGCAAGCTGCTTGACCACGTCTTTAGGTATGTCTGTGCCACCCTCTCCATCATCTGTAGAGTGCTATCAGGAGTTTTGAGGGCTCAAAATTAATGACTGACTCCATTAAAGGGGTATTCCCATATCACAAATGTAGTTTGTATAGTTATATATGGCCATACTAATAATATTACTAATAGAATGTATTTATATAAAATGTACCGTTTATAAGATTTGCCTATTTGTATAGGCCTTGTCCCACACACATCAGTCAGGCCATTGCCCCTGGTTACGGCCACCGTGGCCATGTAGTAGTGGTGGCCGGTTTGTTCTTGTTTAAACCCGCTCTGAGGTAACTGCTGTATTGTGAACGCACATTGCATGAGCATGCGGAGACACATCTTGGGGTACTTTCACATCTGCTACCAGTCCAAAACGCAGACTTTATAAACGGATCCTGCTCCATAGAGATCAATTGATCTTGGAACAGGATCCGTTTCTCTGCATTTTGGAAACGCAGACAAAATGCTACAACCCTAAGATGTGTCTCCACATGCTCATTCAATGTGCGTTCACAATACATAAGTTACCTCAGAGCAGGTTTGAACAAGAGCAAGCTGGCCACCACTACTACACGGCCGCGGTGGCCATAACTAGGGGCAACGGCCTGACTGATGTGTGTGGGACAATGGATATACAAATAGACAAATCTTCTAAACGGTACATTTTATATAAATACATTCTATTAGTAATATTATTGGTATGGCTATATCTAACTATACAAACTACATTTGTGAGATGGGAATACCCCTTTAAGTTATTTTTGTGGCATTCCTCTTCTGCCCTGTACAATTGAAGGTTAAGGTCCTTTTACACGGAAAGATAAATCGTATTAGCGATCGTAGATGAACGATCGAACGATGCAATGTAAATACCGTTTACACTGAAAGAGAAGTCGTTCACAATCTTCGTACTTTCGGTCGTTTTATAATCGTTATTACGATCGTTCCTTGCTCCTTGCCATAAGCATTACCATTACCATCTGCCAACGACTAAACGATTTTCGTTTAAACTGGAAGATTTTTGAACGATGAACGATTAATTTATTGGCAGGACAAAAGATGCGATCAACGAGAAGCGAACGAAATCTCGTTCGTCGTTAAATCGTTACCCGTGTTTATACACAACAATAATCGTGCAAATCCGAACGTTTGAACGATTATTTGAACGATAATCGGCTCGTGTAAAAGGGCCTTAACTCTGTCATCTGTGATCTGTACAATCCAAGATGACTTTGAAAGATAACAAAATCTGTTGAATGGTTAAAATAGAAATAGAGCCTCAAAGGAATACATATATTACCCTAGATTAGGACTCATGGAAACAACCATATCTGTTTTGCACTCCATGTGCCGTCCGCATTATATTTTTGGACCCATTCATTTTTTTGCGGAATGTACATACGGAGGTGTAAAGCAGATGGATGATCTGTGTGCTTTCTGCATCCGTATGTCTGTTCTACAAAAAGATACCACATGTCCTATACGTGTGCTCAGAAAACGAGGATGCTACATGAATCACATCTGTATTTCGTGGATCTACAATTTGCAGACAATAAAACAGATCCAGTCATGTGCATGGGGCCTAAAGCAAACAGTGATCCATATACACTAGAATTTTTTTTTTTAACCAAAATATGCCATACTGACAGACTAGACAGTTTTCATTCTTTCCTAAAAGGTACAACACAGGTATGACTTTTTTTTTTTTAGAAGAAAGAAGACTTTTTTTAATCTTGTATATATCCTTTAATATTCATAAATATGTATGTCTTCAAATATGTATGTTTCATCTGTTTCATTGTCTCTCCTGTTTAGACATTGAAGTGAATGGTGCTGAGCTGTAATACCACATACAACCTGTGGACAGATGTGTGATGGTCTAGCAGGTGAAGAATTCTCCCCCCCCCCTCCGCTGCTAGGCCCAGGCCCTAACAATCCATGCTCTGTTTCTGCTGATACTGGGGCAGTGATTGCACATGCGTCACTACACTTTCCTGTAGAAGCGCATGAACAGTCACTGCTCCAGAAGTGGAAGCAAAACCTCTGAACTTGTGCTGCTACTGGGGGCAGTGTCCCAGGCTTGGGATTGTCAGGACTGAGTGATGTGTTTGCACACAGATATACTGTTCATCCACAGTGCAGGGAGAAAAAGTAAGTGGACATCAATGTAAAGGGGTCTTACAAAAAGAATTACAAAAAATAAGAATATGATAAAAATAAAAAAGAAACATTACTTAGCTCCGCCATTCCCCTGTGCTTCTGTTCCAATGGTGGTTCCACTGTTCTCCATTCACTGTCCCAGTTTGACTCATTGCAAATGCCACAAAAGGCCAATGTCAGTGGTGAGCAGTGGGAACCATAGCAGCATGGGAATAGCAGCGGATTAGTGGAGGTAAGTAATGCCTCTTTTTTATTTTAAAGGGGTGGTTCCACTAGAAACACTTATCCCCAATGCGCAGGATAGGGAATAAGTGTCTGATCAGCAGAGGTCTAACTTCTGGGGCCCCTGCTGATCACAAGAATGGGGCTTTGTGTTCCCTTGTTTGAATGGAGCGCTGATCACGCATGCACGCTGCTGCTCCACTCATCTTTATGGGACTGCAGGAGATAGCTGAGTGATTGTATGAAGCTGAATGGAGTGGTAGCATGTGCCCCCGGCAAAGAGATACCTGTATCCTACCCCAACTGTGCGAGTTGCTTGGTCAGCTGGCCAATAGAACAAAGAAAGGGAAAACTTCATATCAAGAAGAGTCTGGCCACTCAGAAAGCAGAATATGTCTGCACCATATGTAATACATAGTCACAGGTGCCTAAGGAATAATTTTATTATGTCTTTTTTTTTTTTGTAACTATGGGTATGCTTTAAGTAAATGGCTAGTACTCATTTATGTATATTGTACTTCTCACAGTTATCCATTGCGCAAAACATTACAAATTCAGTTTCGCTACATCTGTATTTCAGCTTTTTCATGTGTAGTTATCACAATTTGTGAAGCACAAAGCAAAATATTATTGCTTTTTGAAAATGAAATTTAATTGCAGGAGGAAATTGCAGGGCGCACCCAGACTGATCCTTCTGTTCTTTCTTAGAAGTTGTACATTAGGCTCTGTTTAATTATACACATTTTTTTTTATGGGCAAGGAAAAATGATGTCTAAAGCAAAATGATTCATTGATGTCATGCAATGACTAATTGAAAAAGGATTTAATTATTTGTAAGCACTCATTACTACTCTACAAGAGGTTACATATGGCTCTACATTATTACTATTGTATATAACACTAACATGTAATACCAGTCACCATTTCATCAATAATATACTTCTATTATGATGCAATTTTTCTTATTTGACATTAATGAGTAATTAAACCATTGAATCACATTTTATATGATGTCCCTAATGCTCTAATAAAACTTTTTCTAATATACTTTATTAATTTTGTATTTTTATTATACTTTTTCCTACCTAAAGCGCACCATTTACTGTTCGCTTAAAACTCAGTTCTCTGTACACCGCTGTGAAATTTATGAATGGGGCAGCAGCAGCGTTGTGAGTACGGGCAAAAGCGCACTTTTCAGCTCATTCCCGTGCCCCCAGAGGATTACTAACTCCTGGCATAGCACAAGGGATAATAAAAAAAATGGTTGCAAAAGTCTTTGTAAATAATTATACTGCATAATGTATATTTCTTATATTCATTTCTCAGAGGTCGCAGTAAGGCTACTTTCACACTAACGTTGTTGTTTTCCAGTATTGAGATTCTCTCCCGGAAAAAAACGTTGCCGTTTAGTCCTCATGCATTCTGAATGGCTAGAGATCCGTTCAGGATGCATCAGAATGTCTTCCGCTCTGGAAGCTTTCCGTTTTGTGACCGGACTCAAAACCACTGCAAGCTTTTGTGCCCGTTCATAAAAATGGAAAAATCAAACAGATCCAGCACTGAAAACAATAAATCAGTGGGACCCGCACCTATCAGACAATGGGGGCATATCCTAGCGATATGCCCCCATTGTCTATGATGGGAATAACCCTTTAAGGGCTCTTTCACATGAGCGAATGCCCTACGTGGAATCTGCTACGTGAAAGAGAGCCAAGCCCCATTCAGGAGAGCATAACATGATTGATAATTCTCTGTGCCTCTCTGTGATCTTTTTATTACAAAATCACAGTGAGATAAAGTTGTCAGCAATCTCTACTGATTACTCCATTCACATGCCTGCTCAGTGGAGCATGCTTGCATCATGTGAGGGGGTGGCTTATCTTCCTTAGAACAAAAATATTGAAATCCAACATGCCCAACAGGCTCATCCCCGTCCCTGCCTGCCATTGGCTGCTCCCCCCTGACACCAGATGTTTTCATCCATGTGCAGGGAGAAGCAGCAGCAGCAGTGTGAGGACCAGGCAGGAGCGGGGAGCGGGGTAAGTATATTACCGATGAGGGGCCCTGCACATGGGGGGTTTTGAGAAATTGGGTATTCTCTTTAAAGACAGCAGCACTTTACTCTTAAGAACAGGCATGTTGATCCAACAACATCCATAATGAAGTACGTACTAACTAAATAACCAACTAGCACTCTAACTTACTTATATACTACACGCCCAGAAAAACCACACATAAGAAATATCAATTTACACTTCCTTTTTGCATTCCACATTGTATAATTTTGGTGCGCACTGTGTTACATTATGCTATACAGTATGGAATGCAACAAGGAAGTGTAATTTGATGTTTGTTATGAGGGGTTTCTCTGGGCGTGTAGTAAGTAAGTGAGCATGATAGTTAGTTGTTTAGTTAGTACTTCATTGTGGACAGTGTTGGATCAACATACCTGCTCTTAAAGGGGTTGTCTGGGTTCAGAGCTGAACCTGGACTTATCCCTGTTTTCAACCAGGCATCCCCCCTGATATGAGCATCAGAGCATTTCATGCTCCAATGATCTCCTTTGCCCTGCACTGTATTGTGCAGGGAAAAGGCACTTTCTGGAGATCCAGTGATGTACCGAGCTGTCTAAGGGGAAAGCTAGCCAGAGGCTTCCACCTAGCAGTGAGCCCAATGACGTCACCTGCACTAATGGGTGGGCTTTAGCACTGCCTAGCCTGTAAAACGGCTAGAGCAGTGCTAAAGCTCGCCAAACAGAGCCAGTAACGTCACTGGCAACACGTCTAGGCAGAAGCCTCCACCTAGCAGTGAAATAATATAAACAAAATAGCCCTTGCCCTGTGCTGAAGTGCAAGGGAAAGCATGAAATGCTCCGATACTCATTTCATGGGTGCTGCCTGGGTGAAAAAGAGCTGAACCCGGACAACTCATTTAATAGAAAAGTGACCACTACCTCTGCTGCCTTTAAAAAAAAGCTAGGGACCCAGCTAGAAGATGTTAAACTGGGCATCAGGTGCAGTCCGGTTGACTGTTGTCTGTACTAGGGCCCAGTTTATGTCAACCTCTAGCACTCCATCTAATGTGTGGTCAGTGGTCTTTCAGCCTAAAACCTATATAACTTCTGAGATGGAAACATTGGTGAATCAATACTGTCTGGAGTACTTAGTTACTTAGATATATCAGATACAGTCTTCTGCAGAAGGAACATTGGCTACATTTTCCAGAAATTGCTGCAAGCAGGATCAACTTTTGCAGCAAATTACTAAAAATGATGTGTAACCATAGAGAAACATAGAATCAGACATAAAAACATCACCAAATTAAACATAACCACTGTGGACACCTGAATTTAGGTGACATCTTCATCATTACTATAGCAGATTCAATGAAATTTGGACATTGTGGTTAAAACAAGATTGAAAGGGTGAAAAAAGAAGAACTGAGATTTGTGTCTGGTATCTTTAGATTGTTTCTCCCAGTTACCTATAGGGATTACTAGGGCCTTCAGAGGTTAAGAATTACAGTCAGAGAAACAAGAAGTGCTATATGAAGCAGACTGTATCAAGGGGATTGCTATGTTTAATAGTTGGAATGTTGGGAAGAATAAATAGTTACAAGTTACCCAAAGGCACTTGTACCAAGTTCTGTTCCACGTGGTCCTTGAGTAATGCCTGGCCTGCCAGACAGTGCAGCAATGAAGTGATCCCCTTCATGTGATCATCTTCCCGTATTCTGCAGCTGTAAATTCTTCTTTCTTTGGAAACGTCAGAAATGTTCTGTCGGTTTCCAACACATGATCATCATGCTAATTAGGTTTGAGCTGGACAGCAAATTAAACTCACAAATGTCTCTTCAGGGACTCTATTATTTTTTGAAGGTTTTAAATGTAAATAACATTTTCTTCAACCATTACGGTTTCCCCCGTGGAGCGCTGAGTTATCCAATTTCACTTAGTTGCTACAATTTGGCAGATACAGCAATTCATACTATTATGGATGACACTGAGCTACGTTCTGGGCTGAAAGAAAAATAAGCCGGGCTACCTGAAAATGAACATCTGTTAACTCATGTGATTCCTTTTATAGCTGTTATATCTAACTATAATGTGTTGTGTAATTAGTTTTTTTCATAGGGTGGACCATATAAGGTCCACCCAGGGGCGTAGCTATAGGGGGTGCAGAGGTAGCAGCTGCAACCAGGCCCAGGAGCCTGAGGGGACCCAAAGACCCTTGTGCCACATAAGAAGACACTGGTATTGTAGAAAGTGCATGCAGGTCAAGTTACACCTCTGGCTGGAGGGAAAGGGTTATGTCAAGAATTTGGCATGGGAGGTTGCCATTTCAATTTTTTGCCTCAGGCAGCACAAAGGCTATGTGCTTCCCTGCCCCTCGTCACAAAGTACTGAGGGAAGGGAGGCCCAAGCTTAACTCTTGCACCAGGGCCCATGAGCCTTTAGCTATGCCCTTGGGTGCATTCATATTACAGTACAACCTCTTTGAGACAACCATCTAACATTGCATTGAACAGTGGTCTGTTTATGAAAATTTAAAGAACTGAACTAAAAAATCTGAGAATTTAGATTCCAGTAGGATTTCCAGTGTACTTCAAGCCATAGTCCACTCTGAGATGGACAGGTCATTTCACCCTCCCACCTAACACAGAAGATGACAATTGATTTTGTCCATAGTTCTGCTTAGTATCATTGCTTGCTTGCAGTTGACATTTTATGAAGTCAGTTACTATGTATTCCTGTAGACCATGCCTCAAATGCTGAAATGGTTGTGATTTTTTGACAAGCAGTAACACTGAGTAAGGCTGAAGTATGACAGTCTCTCCCTGTCACTTAGCTTCAAAATTGCAGTTCCCCTTCTCAATATATTGGGGATTGGAAGGATTGAGAGGGAGTTCCTCTTAAAAATACAAAGGGGACACATTCTGTTACAAGTGCTGGTTTATGACAAAACTTGCAACATTTTAGCTTTGTCCAACACCCTTGCCACTTTTCTAAAAAGTGAGAAGGTTTGGGGCTGGAGAAGGCAGCCCACTGGCAGGACCTCCGTGGCATGACTCATTTAACAACATGTGTACCAAAAATCTGGTGTACATTACACCAGCTCCTTGCTGGAGTAGATTTAAAGTGTAACTGTCATGTTTTCATCAAAAAATCCATTTTAGCATATGCTACTGCTGGTGCAGCATTATGCACAAATCTTTACTTTCTTCACATACCATTGTTTTCCATGAGTTTTCCCTTAATTATGGCACTTTTAACCCCTACAATATGAGGATCTTCTCAGGATGGCTCCTCTGCCAGCTCTCTGAGACCAAAGCCCTAACACAGAGGTTCACTTACTTTTTTGGATGTATGGCCAGCAAAAGGGAACCCTTGGAGTTGGCCATACACTCGTATTATGCAGCATGCTGGCATTGAATTACATGATGGATTCTGGGAGAACGGAATTCATTAAGTAATTCACTTAAACCCCAAACCCGAACTCGAACCTGCCAAAAGGCAGGTTCGCTCAACATTAATGTTGACGATTCCACCTTGGGTGTGTTTCAAGCCTGCCACTCAAAATTTTGGTAGGTGGATGTATGTGCGAACATTTAAAATTAAAATTTGCCCGCAAGTTCACTTGTAATTGGTTCCTTTATGAACCAATCTGCACATCGTGCACAAAATCGCTTCATGTAAATGCTGCAGTGTATTTTTTACCAATGATGGACTATGCTATTGGAACTATGTTTCAAACTATAATCGCCATGTCTAAAATGTCATTGTTGAATTGTTCACTACACTCAGAAACGACTTGTTCATCGCTGTATCATACTGATAATCGCTTTGTGTAAAGGTACCATAAATAAGTCTATTTATCTGATTCATTATTTAAACAATAAAAATATATATTTTTTGGATGTTGTAAGCAATCCTTTCTGTAGCGTGTGTTGCCTTTAAACTTCCCAACTTGCCACCCTCCAGCTGCAGCATATGACCTCTTGATAGAAACATGGCAGCTCAGCTGATCCAAAGAAAATACATTTTGTCTAAATGCCATTTCTACTTCTCTTGTTTCATATTTCACAGATAATTCCCTATGGTGTGTAGACTTAATTGGGGCAGTAAAGACGAGAAATCTTGCTCTTTGCTTTGAGCACATTTTTACAGTGTCTGCGATTGAGTATAAGAGAAAATCCATGTCTTTGTGTTACATAATTTTAGAGGTCATGTACAATTAATATGTCAAAATATATTATATACTGTATATGTATAGATCTCTGGAAATACGAGCAAAGTTGTTGGAGACATGAAAAGATATAACTAATTTAGTTTTTACTCTGTAATTGATGAGCAAAGGTGCCAACAGTAGATTTAGCTTGTTTGGATAGATAGAAGTTAGCAGGCAGATATTTGTGGCACTATCACCATATCTTTACTTGGATTTCTAACCTGTGTACAGTCAGCAGCAGGAGACACCTGAAGTCTTTTTTCCAGTTACACAAACAAATATACACTCTAAGGTGAACTTCCACCTTTCATACCTTGCACCTAGTTAATATCTAGTTAATTAGAAACAATGTAACAGTACAACACTTAGATAGCTCAGGAGCTGGACCCACACCATGACTTGTGCGTGGCAGCTGTATTATAAAGCCTGCACCCTGCTGTAACTTCCAGGATCGGAGGTGACTCCGATACTGGCATTTTAACCTCTCAGATGCTGCAGTCAGAGGAGGACATGCTCTGTTTTCCAATTGGTACCCTGTGGACTCAGTCGCAGAATGTAACAGAATGCTGATTAAAATATCTATGGGCTATAATGAGGAAGTATTACAGTGTATAGTGCAAGTGATCAAATGATCGAAAGTTCAAGTCCCCTAGGGGTGTTAAAAAGTGTAAAGAACAGTTGAATAAAGTTTTCAAATACGTTATAAAAAATCCAAATTTAAAAAAGCTTTTTTCCCATTTCTCCTATATTAAAAAGAATTTAAAAAAAGCTAAACATAATGTCATGTTATTTGTCATGTGCGATAAACAACATAAAACGTAAAAAACGATCACACCAAGCAAATATTTCAATGTTATACAATTATTACATAATTATTACAAGTAACATATTAAAAATGTAAATTGTGATCCCCAAAAGAAAGTGAGACCCAATATAGCGAAAATGAGTCAAATGATGAAAAAAACTAGCACATCTAACAGAGTAACATGGTTTGTAAGGCGGAAAACAGACATCCGTCCATCCAGTTCAGCCTGTTATCCTGTAAAGTTGATCCAGAAGAATGCAGAAAACCCTCATGAGGTAGAAGCCATTTTTCCTCATTTCAGGGGTAAAAAGTTTCTTCCTGACTCCAATCAGGCAATCAGAATAACTTCCTGGATCAACGACCCCTCTCTAGTAACTATAGCCTGTAATATTATTACACTCTAGAAATATTTACAGGCCCCATTGTTACTCTTTTAGTAAACTCACCACCTCCTCAGGAGAGAGTTCCATAGTCTCACTGCTCTTACCGTAAAGAATCCTCTTCTATGTTTGTGTACAAACTTTCTTTCCTCCAGATGCAGAAGATGTCCCCTTTTCACAGTCACAGTTCAGGGGATAAATAGATGATGGCAGAGATCTCTGTACTAACCCCTGATATAATTATACATAGTTATTAGATCTCCCCTCAGTCATCTTTTTTCTAAAGTGAATGACCTCTAATTCACTCATTACACGTATTACTTTAGTTGCCCTCCTCTGAACCCGCTCCAGCTCTGCTATGTCTGTCTTGTTCCCAGGAGCCCAGAACTGTACACAGTACTCCTTGTGTGGTCTGACTAGTGATTTGTAAAGTGGCAGGACTATGTTCTCATCATGGGCATCTATGCTCCTTTTGATGCAACGCATTATCTTATTGGACTTGGCAGCAGCTGCCTGACACTGTTTTCTACACTTATGTTTGCTGTCCACTAAAAGTCCTTTTCCATGTCAGTGTTACCCAGTGTTTTACCATTTAGTATGTACTGGTGACTTGTAGTTGACCACTGATGCCATTGATTGGCTGCAGTGGTCTCATAAACCAATAACAGCTAGCTCCCTGTCACTTCTGAACTGCTGAGAGCCGCAGCGCTGGAACTGAGGGCATTTTAAAAAGTGAGTTAATTTTCTTTTTATTTTCTAATACACTGTTGCCTGTCGCCAGTGTTTTAACTATACCAGACAACTAGAGATGAGCGAGCACTAAAATGCTCGGGTGCTCGTTATTCGAGTCGAACTTTTCCCGATGCTCGGGTGCTCGTTTCGAGTAACGAACCCCATTGAAGTCAATGGGAGACTCGAGCATTTTTGCAGGGGACCAAGGCTCTTCCTATGGAAGGCTGGGTGAAAACCTGGAAACATCAGAAATTGATGGAAACACCATGGAAATGGACAGGAAACAGCAGGGGCAGCATGCATGGATGCCTCTGAGGCTGCCTAATCCCACCATTACCCCAAATTCTCAGGCAACAGCCTGGTGGATACCCTCATGGCAATTGTGTTAACCCAGACCAAGAAAGGTGAGGCACATGCCCATCACATGTTAGGGAAGCACCCAACTAGGTGCAACGAAGGTCCATCACCGCCTGCAGGTGACACCACTGCTCATGCTGGCACTGCTGTGCTATCCCCCGCCCCACGACGCAGGCATAAGCCTGACACATCATGGTGACAGCGTAGTGACACCAACAAGTGACCAAGTTAGATTGACGTAGCAGTCAAATGTCTGTAGGCGAGCCTCCCAAAAATTTGTTTTGGAGTGTCCGAAGTTGACCCTCCTAAAAAATTGTTTAGGAGTGTCTGTAGTTGACCCTTCTGTAAAATATTTTTTTGTTTTCCCTGTTATTAGTTAATGTACAACCCATGGCTGGCATGGTGGGAATATATAGGTTTTGCGTCACAGACGGTCCACTGCACCGTTACATTTTCTTCATCATTGCCAATTACTTTTTCACCAACTGTT
Organism: Rhinella marina; assembly: GCA_900303285.1. Taxonomy (NCBI): domain Eukaryota; kingdom Metazoa; phylum Chordata; class Amphibia; order Anura; family Bufonidae; genus Rhinella; species Rhinella marina. The sequence goes on from ONZH01008139.1 coordinate 43,472, forward strand.
GTCTGGCAATGATAAAGGGGAAGGTGAATCCACTGCGGAAGAAAAGTGTCATCCTCCTGTCTGCGGTTGACCCTCCTGTAAAATATTTTTTTTGTTTTCCCTGTTATTAGTTAATGTACAACCCATGGCTGGCATGGTGGGCATATATAGGGAAGCACCCAACTAGGTGCAACGAAGGTCCATCACCCATGCCCATGCTGGCACTGCTCTCCTGTCCCCAGCCACACGATGCAGGCATAAGCCTGACACAGCATGGCGGTGACACCAACAAGTGACCAAGTTAGATGAGGTAGCAGGTGAGCCACCCAAAAATTTAGCCTGACACAGCAAGGCGGTGACAACAGAGTGACCGAGTTAGACTGAGGTAGCAGGAGGTGAAGCACGGATGGTAATTCGAAGGTGGAGGAGGAGGGGTTGGAGAAAGTGGCATTGTAATTCTGAGAAACCGTGAACAAGATAGGCCCCGCAATCCTCCAAGTGGGCAGTACATGAGCGGCCCCAGGGTCAGACTCAGTCAGAGTATGTGAAATGCTCAGGGTGTCCGAACGCCGGGCTCGACGGCGGACCCGTTTCGGGTTATCGATTGTCGAAATGTTGGCTTACATCAAGTTTAGTATCTGTTCCTATCAGTTGCTGTGGCTGTTGGTGGTAAAGTGGTGAGCATAGCTGCTTCCCAAGCAGTTGACCCGGGTTCGATTCCCGTCTATCGCACTATTACAGGAGGCAATTAAAAGAAGAACAAAAAAAATCTGTACAATATCTAATACGTCCCCTACCCGGGTAAATTGTTTGGAGAGAGGGCCTGTAGGTGGGGGGCAGGCTGGGGGGAAGGAGGTTGAGCTGGAAGAGCCAGAGGAGTGCCCCCTTGGCTAGTGTGTGTGGTGGTGACAACAGCCGGATGGAGTTCGAATGACAACGCAGGACCCCAACTTAAAAATTTAGCATCAACCGGTACAGTTGTCAACTATGAGATTGATCAAGTGTGGTATGTGTTCTATGTATTCTTCTCAGTTTAATACCATATATGGCACCTATCTGGAAAAATAGTTTGGAGAGAGGAAAAGACGTATTTTTAAAAGTGACGTTCAGTATAGATCAGTTAAAGAGAAAGAAAGGATTTTTTGAAATGGATTTGTATCACGGAGAGCAAAAGAACCTATTTTATTACGTGACGTGCAGTATAGATCACTTGGAGATAAAAAGGGGATTGTGCAGACTTGGGCTGCTATAGTGCAAACCACTATGGTGGTGACAACAGAGTGAGCGAGTGACACTGCGGGAGCAGGCAAACCACATAAACATTTTTTTGTGGCCCTGTATGGCGGCGGTGACAACAGAGTGACTGAGTTAGTATGTGGTAGCTGGTGAAGCACCCAAAAATTTAGCCTGACACAGCATGGCGGTTACACCACCAATGACTTTGTCCGACTGAGAATGCAGTGAAATGGCTTTTGTTGAGCCTCCAAAAATTTTTTTCTTTTCGGAGTACATAAAGTCTACCCTCAGCAAAAAAAAAAATTTTTTAAATGTCGGTACTTGCGCATCCTGAAAAATTGTTTTGGACTGTCTGATGCTCCTGAAACATTGTTTTACACTGTCTGTAGTTGACACTGCGGAAAAATTGTTTGGAGAGAGGGCCTGTAGGTGGACCTCCGGAAAAATTGTTTGGAGAGAGGGCCTGTAGGTGGACCTCCGGAAAAATTGTTTGGAGAGAGGGCCTGTAGGTGGACCTCCGGAAAAATTGTTTGGAGAGAGGGCCTGTAGGTGAACCTCCGTAAAAATTGTTTGGAGAGAGGGCCTGTAGGTGGACCTCCGGAAAAATTGTTTGGAGAGAGGGCCTGTAGGTGGACATCCGGAAAAATTGTTTGGAGAGAGGGCCTGTAGGTGGACCTCCGGAAAAAATTGTTTGAAGAGAGGGCCTGTAGGGGGCCCTTCTGAAAAATTGTGGTAAAAGAGTGCCAGTTGGACCTCTAAAAAATGGCGTTTTTTTTTTATCAGCGTTAGGCAAAGACGACAAGGAGGAGGAGTAGGAGGAGTAGAGAAGAGGAATCGGATACATAAGTAATGTAAATCTTTAGTTGCTTTCCCCCGGAGGAGATTTAAATTCCGGTGAAATCCAGGCTTTGTTCATTTTAATAAGCGTCAGCCTGTCAGCGCTGTCAGTTGACAGGCGTGTACGCTTATCGGTGATGGCCACCAGCTGCACTGAATACCCGCTCTGACAGCACGCTAGCGGCAGGGCAGGCCAGCACCTCCAAGGCGTACAGCGCCAGTTCAGGCCACGTGTCCAGCTTTGAAACCCAGTAGTTGTATGGAGCAGAGTGATCACTACGGATGTTGGTATGGTCAGCTAGGTACTCCCTCACCATCTTTCTGTACAGCTCCCCCCTACTCTGCCTAGACTGGGGACAGGTGACAGTGTCTTGCTGGGGTGACATAAAACTGGCAAAGGCCTTGGAGAGCGTTCCCCTGCCAGTGCTGGACAAGCTGCCTGCTCGCCTCCTCTCCCCCGCTACTTGGCCCACAGAACCATGCCCTCTGCCGCTAGCGGCGTCAGATGGGAAGGATTGTTTTAGCTTGTGCACCAGGGCCTGTTGATATCTATTCACTCTCATACTCCTTTCCTCTGCAGGGATGAGAGTGGAAAGGTTCTGCTTGTACCGTGGGTCCAGGAGAGTGAACACCCAGTAATCGGTGTTTGAAAAAATGCTTCTAACGCGAGGGTCACGGGATAGGCAGCCTAACATGAAGTTTGCCATGTGCGCCAGAGTCCCAACACGTAAGAATTCCCTCTCCTCACTGGCCTGACTCTCCATTTCCTCCTCCTCCTCCTCCTCCTCCTCCAAGTCCTCCTCTTCAGCCCATACACGCTCAAGAGTTAAGGACTGAGCACTGGTACCCTCTACTGTCTCGCCGACATTCTCCTCCTCATCCTCATCCCCCTCCTCCGATACGCGCTGAGAAACAGACCGGAGGGTGCTCTGGCTATCAAGCGACGTATCTTCCTTCACTGTCTCTTGTGACAAGCGCAAAGCATCCGACTTGATGCTGAGCAGTGAGTTTTTCAACAGGCAAAGCAGCGGGATGGTGAGGCTGATAATGGCGGCATCGCCGCTGACCATCTGTGTTGACTCCTCAAAGTTGCTCAACACCTGGCAGATATCAGACATCCACGTCCACTCCTCATTGTAGACTTGAGGAATCTGACTGACCTGACTACAAGTTCTGGTGGAAGTTGACATCTGGCAGTCTACAATCGCTCTGCGCTGCTGGTAAACTCTGGATAACATTTTTAATGTCGAATTCCATCTCGTGGGCACGTCGCACAACAGTCGGTGAGCGGGCAGTTGTAGGCGGCGCTGCACTGTCCTGAGAGTGGCAGCATCTGTGGTCGACTTGCGGAAATGCGCACAGATGCGGCGCACCTTGGTGAGCAAATCAGACAGATTGGGGTATGTCTTGAGGAACCGCTGAACTATTAGACTGAACACGTGGGCCAGGCATGGCACATGTGTCAGTCTGCCGAGTTGCAGAGCCGCCACCAGGTTACGCCCGTTGTCACACACAACCATGCCTGGCTTGAGGTTCAGCGGTGCCAGCCACACATCGGTCTGCGCTGTGATGCCCTGTAACAGCTCTTGGGCGGTGTGCCTTTTGTCACCTAAGCTCAGCAGTTTGAGCACCGCCTGCTGGCGCTTACCTACGGCACTGCTGCTGCGCCTAGAGCTACCGACTGAAGGCGCCGTGCCCGCGGATGGTAATTCGGTGGAGGAGGAGGAGGGGTCGGAGGAGGAGGCATAGTACGTCTGAGAGACCGTGACCGAGGTAGGCCCCGCAATCCTCGGTGTGGGCAGTACATGAGCGGCCCCAGGGTCAGTCTCGGTCCCAGCCTCCACCAAGTTAACCCAATGTGCCGTCAGTGATATATAGTGTCCCTGCCCGGCAGCACTTGTCCACGTGTGCGTGGTTAGGTGGACCTTCTCAGAAACAGCATTGGTCAGGGCACGGATGATGTTCTCTGACACGCGCTGGTGTAGGGCTGGGACGGCACATCTGGAAAAATAGTGGCGGCTGGAGACCGAATACCGAGGGGCAGCCACCGCCATGAGATTGCGAAAGGCCTCGGTCTCTACCAGCCTATAGGGCAGCATCTCTAGGCTTAGCAATTTGGAGATGTGGACGTTGAGGGCTTGGGCATGTGGGTGGGTGGAACTGTATTTCCTCTTGCGCTCCAGCGTGAAGGTGTGGTTTTCCGGCGGGAGGCGCTCGTGCCGGGGTCCTGGGCAGGGGGTTGACTAGCAGAGGCAGCGAGTGACACAGGGGAAGGAGCAGTGGTGTGACCCGTAGGAGGTGAACGGCCTTGGTTCCATTGAGTGGGGTGTTTAGCACTCATATGCCTGCGCATGCTGGTGATGGTTAGGCTAGTAGTGGTGGCACCCCTGCTGATCCTGGTGTGGCACAGGTTGCACACCACAGTCCGTCGGTCATCCTCACTTTCTTTAAAGAACCTCCAGACTTGCGAACATCTAGGCCTCTCCACGGGAGCTTCACTACGTGAAACAGTTGCTGCTGATGCACCAGCTCTGGCCCTGCTTCTCCCTCTGGCCGCACCACTGCCTCTTACAACCTGTTCTGGTGCAGCACTCGCCTCCGCCTCAGAAGCACTGTCTTCACTCGGCTTATCAACCCAGCTTGGGTCAGTCACCTCGTCATCCTCCGATTCCTCAGTCTGCTCCCCCCTCGGACTTCCTGCCCTGACAACAACTTCACCACTGTCTGACAACCGTGTCTCCTCATCGTCCGACACCGCTTTACAAACTTCTTCCACTAAGTCAACATTGTCATCATTATCATCACCCACAGACTGCGACAGTTGGAAAACTTGGGCATCGGGAACAAGGTCAGCAGCAACCTGAGAAGTGGTTTGTGACTCTGGGAAGGGTCCAGTTCCTGAGAGTATGCCGGATCGTATTCCAAATTTTCCTGGGAGGAGGCAGACTGGGGGGAAGGAGGTTGAGGTGGAGGAGCCAGAGGAGTGCTCCCTTGGGTAACGTGGGTGGACTGCGTGGAAGACTGACTGGTGGACAAATTACTTGAAGCATTGTCCGCAATCCACGACATCAGCTGTTCGCACTGTTGTGGTTTCAACAGTCCTCTACCACGTGTCCCTGTAAGTTGAGACATGAAGCTAGGGAGTGTAGCTCTGCGGCGTTCCCCTGCTCCCTCATCAGCAGGTACTGTCTCACCCTGCCCAGGACCACGGCCTCTGCCCCCTGCAGTAATTGAATGCCCACGCCCTCGTCCTCGACCCTTAGCCCTGGGGTTCAACATTTTCTGTATATAAGTGTATTATATAAAAAAATAAAATAAATGGGCCTGCTGTACTGAAACCCACAAACTTGTTCAATCTGAACAAGTAAATATATAGGTGGATAAGTTAGATCAAAATTACGTATGTTATTACGTACCGTGCAGTATGGAGCAATTACACGGAAACTATTAGATTAGGCAGACTTGGTCTGCTTAGTTGCAACCCAGACAAATGTCGCACAGAGATTTTTCTAATGTAGCTGTATCAGTGACAGCAAAAGACCTTTTTTAATTAAGTGATGTACAGAATGTGTCACCTGGACAGAAAATACGGATTGTGTTGAGTGGACAGCTGAACTGTGACACACAGAATGGTTCCACACAGCTGTGTGAAATGGATTTGTATCACTGAGATAAAACAATAAAAAAACTATTTTTTTATATATTTTTTTTAATATATATTTTTTTATAAATTTTTTTTTTAACGTGATGTGCAGAAACTATCAGAGAGCAAACTCAGCCCCTGCTGACGGTGGCTATTTTGACTGCAACCCAGACAAATGTCGCACAGAGATTTTTGTAATCTAGCTGTATCAGTGACAGCAAAAGACCTTTTTTAATTAAGTGATGTACAGAATGTGTCACCTGGACAGAAAATACGGATTGTGTTGAGTGGACAGCTGAACTGTGACACACAGAATGGTTCCACACAGCTGTATGAAATGGATTTGTATCACTGAGATAAAACTAGAAAAAAACTATTTTTTTATATATATTTTTTTTATTTATTTATTTTTTATATATATATATTTTTTTAACGTGACGTGCAGAAACTATCAGAGAGCAAACTCAGCCCCTGCTGACGGTGGCTATTTTGACTGCAACCCAGACAAATGTCGCACAGAGATTTTTGTAATCTAGCTGTATCAGTGACAGCAAAAGACCTTTTTTAATTAAGTGACATACAGAATGTGTCACCTGGACAGAAAATACGGATTGTGGTGAGTGGACAGCTGAACTGTGACACACAGAATGGTTCCATACAGCTGTGTGAAATTGATTTGTACCACTGAGATAAAACAACAAAAAAACTATTTTTTATATATATATATATATTTTTTTTTATATATATTTTTTATATATATATTTTTTTTTTGAACGTGACGTGCATAAATTTAGAGATAAATTTTGCTTACCAGTGAGTAGTGGACCGCAGGTTGGCTGGAAGGGAGACACTTACTGGCTGGTACTTGGAGGATTTTTTCAGGGGAAAAACATTTCTGGTAAATGATGTAACTTACATCTTTGTATTGATGGCATTCAATAGCAGATAAATTTATTGAAACAACAATGACCGTTTCATAGAAATCTTAAAAAATGTTAGAAAAATAGAGATATCTTAAAATTCATTTTGGGCCAATTCTAATGAATCCATTAGCGGATTCAGTTTGGGTACAAATAATTTTGACCTGGATTGAAAGTGTCCAGAATGCCCTGAGACTTCAGCTCAGAACCCAAAGTGAATGAAGTGAATGATCCCCAATCAAACCCCAGGTAAGAGCCCCAATATAAATAAAAAACCCAGCATTCAGATCTCAGATGAGACCCCCATACTTCAGATGAGACCCCCATACTTCAGATGAGACACCCATACCTCAGATCAGACACCCATGCTTCAGATAAGATCCCAATGCCTCAGATGAGACCCCTATGCCTCAGAGCAAAAAAATTTTTAAAAAATCAACTTACCCCTACTGTTCCAGACACTCCTAGGATCCAGCTCTCTTCTTCTTCCTGCTGCATGTTGTGCTGTGACCCGATGCGCACAGCGTGAGATCAAAGAGCGCTGACACCCTCACGCTGTGCGCAGATACAGCACAGCAAGCGTTTGAGGAACAGGAAGCGGTGAGTACAGAGCCCCGGGAGTGCAGCATTCACGGTTTCCTGTGTGCAATAAGTAATGCAATGCATTACTAATCGGTCTCCCTCTCTCTAAACTCTCCCCCCTTCAGTCTGTCCTAAATGCTGCTGCCAGGCTCATCTATCTGTCCTCCCGTTACAGTGATGCTACTATTCTATGCCAGTCACTTCACTGGTTGCCCATCCACCACAGAATACAGTTCAAACTTCTCACCCTCACCCACAAAGCTCTCCACAGTGCTGCCCCTCCAAACATCTATTCCCTCATCTCTGTCTACCACCCTACTCGTGCTCTCCGTTCTGTTAGCGACCTAAGATTAACATCCTCCATAATTCGCACCTCTCACTCCCGTCTCCAAGACTTATCTCGAGCTGCTCCTACTCTCTGGAATGCTCTGCCCCTGAATATTAGGTCAATGCACAACTTCCCTACCTTCAAACGTGCCCTAAAAACATATCTTTTCAGGCAGGCTTATCAAGCTTCCTAAAATGACCTTTCCCCAACTAAAACGCTCCCCCACCAACTCCTCTGGCCTGAACTCGATCCTCTAATAGTCCCAAATCCAAAGCAGATCGGCCAGCACCACACCTTTCACCTTATGTGTCACCCCCTATTCCTCATAGATTGTAAGCTCTTGAGAGCAGGGCCCTCACTCCTAGTGTTTCAGTTGTATATTAGCTAGTCATGTTTGTATTGTACAAGAACCCGATGACTTTGTAAAGCGCTGCGGAATATGGCGGCGCTATATAAATAAATATTATTATTATTATTATTATTTCCTAGTCCACTGGTACTAATGAGCGCTTCTATAATGGAAGTGCTCATCAATATTCACCCCACAAGATGCACTGACATTTCCCACGCTTTGGGGGAAAAAGTGTGTCTTATAGGACAAAAAATACGGTTTGTATATAGATCTTCAACAATGTACAGTTACTTCTTGACTGTTAAAATTACAATGTGTTCAGTAAAAAGATTTTTGAAAGGAAGACAAAGCTCTAATATCTGTAATCAATCCTGCACCTTTGTGTCCATGACATGACCAAGACTGATTCGTTTGAAGGTTCCTCTTGAAAATTAATTATATTAAATTATATAACTTTTCATTTTACCTGTTTTTGTTGATATCACAATTAATTTTTAGCTTGATTGTTTGGTGCAGTTTTGAAGAAAATTTAGCCATAGCCAAAAATGGAACCAGAAGGGAAGAAAAAAAGTACGTTTTACCATGTCACTGTATTGGGACAATATGCTGCTGTCCCAACTTAACGTACTGCCGAAGAGTAAAAATCATCTACTCAGACTACAGCACAGACAGGAGTTTTACACAGAGTGGTGTCACAGATGGTGCCATGTAAAAAATAATAATGCAAAAGCAAATTGAGCCAGTGCATCCTACAAAATAAAATAAATGCATGGTTGTGTATATGCCATGGCTGCAATTCAAAAGCAAACACGGGTGCAACACCACACATCGAATACATGGGTCACAAATTGTACTAATGCTAGATTCACTATTTAGATGAATATGAGCCTCTCTTCACTCATGTGATAACTCACACTAGTGCTAAAATGTGTCGGTTTCGCAGTTCATCCAGTATAACCGAATACTATTATTCCCAGCCGAAGACCATTGATTATAATGGGACTCAGCGGAGATCCGGCCTGTTTCCAGCACTATTGCTAGGATTCAACATGACAAAAATGCTGCTTGCAGCAGTATTTGTAGGGCTGAATCTCTGCACTAATGCTGGAAACAGGCCGGATTCCATCATAGTCAATGGGGCCAGGTGGTGCTGCAGCAGTTTCCAGCTATGCTGGATTCAATCAACTTGGGTAGGCTGGTGTGAAATTAGCCTAACTTTGTTTATCCATTTTGTTTTTATTTATGGGGGCTGCCTCCATTTTTGCACCATATCCTTTAATTAAAAGCAGAATATGGCTGGATCCTTCATTTGAAGGCCTAGGCCCGTTTACAGGTGAGTCATTTCAGTGTAGGGTCCCATGCATAAGAGATCATCCTGACAGAGTGGATAGACTCATTGATGTTGATCAAAATATTTGCTAATTAAAACAAGAATAATTGACACAATGATCTCATAACACAAGAAGAAGAAAGACAAACATCGAGGCTTAAAACAAACATTGATGTCACAGTACAGGTTATCCATTAAGATAAGGGTTAACTTCTTGGACCTTATTGTACAGACATGTTGTTGGGATGGCACAAGTATAACTACGTAATATTGGCAACAGGAGCTTGTTACAATATACAATGGGACTCCTGCTGCAACTATATCAATTCCTGGGTGTATAACCCCTTAGATACTACGGTTACTCACTCTGTGTTACCATCACCCCCTTTGAGGCGATTGTGGATGATTGTTATGACAGACAGAGACCTGCCATACACAGAAGCCTATGAGGCACTGCAGAAGAAAGAGTAGCATATTGTCATAATGCATAAGTAGTGCAATGTCTTATTTAAACAAACATTTACTTAACTTCTAATGTCTTTGAAGGACAAATATATATAGTAAAAAAATAAAAAAGTCTTTAAATGCAAAAAAGCTCTTAGAATATAGATATATAGTTTAGAATACACCTAACATGACAGTTGCACAGTAGGGTAAACCATAACAAAGGTCATCCATCCCTCTTCCAAAGAAACAATAAAAAAATGATCAAAAAGTAATACAGTACCAATGAGCTCATGCAGTACTGTTAACATGCTAATTGTCCACCAGGTAAAAAAAAACAGGATTGCTGTTCTTTTTTTCATTCTGGTGGAATACAAAGTGCTGGAAAAAATCTTATGGTACTATTGAAAACTACAGCTTATCCCACAAAAAAAGCTCTCACACAACTCAGTTGAAGGAAAATGTAACAATATACAGTATGTCTCTCAGGATATAATAAAAAAAACAACAAATAATATTCATTATTTGTATTTATGGTGCAAATGTAGTCAAATATAACAGAAGGTATATCAATTTGGTATCGTTGTATTTGTACAGAGACACAGAATAGGTAACATTATTTTATGCTGCTTGGGGGACATAAAAAAATTAATAACACAGAAACCAATTATTATTTGGTGTTTTAGGACAGACATTGGGTTAATGTCTGTATCCCTGGTCATCCAGGACAGTGAAAGTCATAATGTATATATTTCTGTTAGTCTAGAGAAATGAAGGGGTCACTAGTTCCTATCTAGTTCCTATCTGGGATCCAGTGGTTTACTTACCCTTCCAGGTTCCAGCATTGTCAGAAATCTTCTTTTTCCCCCCTCACACAGAAGAGGAGGAGCATAGAGATCGTAAAGTTATCTCTGTTCTATGGCCGAGCGCTTATTAAGATCTCAGGGGCCAGGAACTGACTTTTTTGAGTGGAATAGTTTAAGGGCCCATTTAAGTGCCCATTCACACGGCTGTAGTATTGTGTGTCTGCAGAAATGCGGACCCGCAATACTACGGGTGCCGCCCGGCGTGTGTCCCGTAACATTCGGAACACACGGCCGGGGTATGAGTCTGCGAGTGCTGTCAGGGGCTTGTCGCCCCTTAGTGAACCCCACTTGATCGCCTTGTATAAGACTAGGCAGCAGAGGTAAGAGGCGATTGGCCAGTATTTTTGCATAAATTTTGACTGATCTGCGTTCAGCAGAGAAATCGGCCTAAAATTGGCCGGATCAGTGGGGGGTTTACCCGGTTTAGGGAGGGTAACTATAATTGCCTTGAGCATTTCTGCAGGCAATGTACCTGAAGCCATAGCTGAATTAAAGACTTTACTCAGGTGTGGTGTTAACTGTTCTGAGAATGTCAGGTAATACTCTCCGGCAAACCCATCAGGCCCTGGAGCTTTCCCTTTCTTAATTCCCTTAATCGCCTAATTTCTTGGTTATTGATAGGTAATTCCAGTTGGTTCATTTGTTCTTCAGTAAGTGAAGGAAGTTTAACAGACTGGAGGAATCTATCGATGTCCTCTGAGGCTGGCTGATGAGTATTCCCATCATCTTTTAAATTATGCAACTTATGATAATACTGTCGGAAGGATTCTGCTATCTGATGGGGGTCAATAATCTTACTTTGAGTGGGGTTAGCTTGGAGAAAAGCTATTCTTGATTTTACTTGCGCGGCTTTCACTCTATTAGCCATGAGTTTGCTAGATTTGTTATAGGAATTGTAGTATGAAAGTTTCAATGCTTTGGTTGCCCTTTAAAATGAATATTCCAATTCCTTCTGCAGGGCTACTCTGACAGTTTGTAGTTGCTCCAGGATCTGAGGAGACCGGTCAACATTGTGTTGGGCCTCTAGTAGAGTGATCTTGTCAAGCAGGTTCTTTGTTTTTTCTCTACGGCGTCTATTGTAACGGGATGTTTGCTGTATCAATAGGCCTCTCATAAATGCTTTATGAGTCGCCCATAATAAAAAGTGGTCAGAGGTAGAGGGAGCATTTGTGGGGAAGAACTCTGTCAGTTGCTCTTTCAAAGTAGAAGCGACTGAGGGAAGCGACAGTATGTATGAGTTTAGCTTCCAAACATAAGTATTATTGGGGTGCGTTGGAGTGCGCACCACTAATGAGATAGGTGCATGATCAGACCATGTGATATTATGATGGAAAGGCATTGATGGAAAGGCATCTAACAGACATGGCTGAGCGTAGTAGACGCATTCAATTGTGAGGCACCTGCTTCAGAGAAAAACATAAACAGCATGATCAACTTAAAGAGCTTAAGTAACGTAAGTAAACGAGGACCCTTTTCAGGGGCCGTAACATTTAGTAAATGGATAGAAAGCAAAACCAACAGTAGCAAAGAAACCGAGCAGTTGGTGAGACTGCACAAACCCCGGGGAAGGTTTGTTGTGAACATTAAAAGTACAGTGTCCTGTTGACAATATGAAAAACTCACGAGGGCACATGGCCTCAGGCTTCGTCTGCCGGAGTCGACCATTCTTTAGTCTTCTTCCTTGGGTGTTGTACTCTCGTTGATCCAGAAGGCAAAGGAGGTGCAGCTATCCCCCATTTTTCCAGGAGTGCCTTGCCTTGCTCCACATTGTAGAGTGTGTAGCGTGTACCTTCCAAGGCGAACATGAGCTTTGTAGGGTATCCCCACTTGTAAGGAGTTCCTTTATTGCGCAAAACCTGGGTGACGGGAAGAAATTGTCGCCTTGCCTGCAGAGTTGCTTGCGAGAGATCCATAAATAGCATGATGTCTTGATATGGCTCTGGAAGTGTCCCCAATTTCCTAGCAGCTTGCATTAATTGTTCTTTAACTTGGTAAAAGTGGATGCGGGCTATTGAATCTCTGGGAACATCCTCAGGTAGATTTTTGGGTTTCTGAAGCCTATGAGCTCTATCAATGGCCAACTCTGTATCAGGTACCTGGGGGAGGACTGCCTTGATGAGCTTGGTGAGGTATGGAGTTAGCTCTGATTGAGAGACAGATTCAGGTATACCGTGAAATTTTACATTGTTGCGGCGGTTTCTGTCTTCCATGTCCGCCATTTTAGCCTTCATGGCCTCCATTTCGTCGGTTAGCTGATTATGAGCATTTACTAACTCGTTGTGCGCTGCGGAAAACTCGCTCATTTTATGTTCCACATGGTCAATCCTAGTCCCTAGCCCTTCCACTGTGGCTGATATAGCGGAGATAGCTTGGGTTATGTTCTTTTGTATAGAGCTCCGCAGGGCCAACATGGCGTCCTTCATGAAGGACTCAGATGCAGCTCTGCCACTTGGCTGGATTGCGTCCAAGGCGTCAGCATGCTCAGACTGCCGATCCCCCCCGGTTGGGCTCCCAGACCCTTCAAAAGATAAGGATGTGTCCCACCTTGTTCTCTGTTTAGCCGGACTAGCTGTTGCAGAGTTACGTCCCTGGTCCGCTTGTGTGACTGGGTGTGTATGCGTCATCTCAGGGCCTTTGCTCCTCTTTGTGCCATGTTGGGACCCAGGGCTTGCAGGAGAATCACAAGGCGAGAGCTCCTCAGTTTGTCCACCCGGGCGGGGAGAACCTACCCGATGTTCTGTAATGGCAGCGTTAGAGGTGTCTTCTTCTCCCTGGTGCTCCGGAGTGTTTCGCGCCTTACTCGCTAGGCCTCTCGCGCCGCCGCCGCCATTGGCCGGGTCGGGCTGTGCTGTGAAAAACTTGGTAAGGAGTTTTGGATTCTCCCTCTTGCTCCTTTTTGACACCCTTGGTGCTGGGGTGTTACTTGAGCCTGGTTTTGGCTTGCTGAGTGCCATGTTACTCTGCTGGTTAGCCGCTAAACAGGATGTCTGTGAGGAGCGGTGTGCTCAGGCGGCCATCACGCTCCACGGCCAGACCACGCCCCCCATTTACACAGACTTTACTAGCGGATCCAGGATGATAAATTAAAGGTAGTCTGAAGATCAAGTACTGAAGTGTATTGAGTATTAACTTGAAGCAACCATTTACATAAACTATAGTAGAGTTATCTGTATTGAGTTATAATTGGTAGCAAAGGTCTTCGACGCTTCAAGGCATATTATATGCTTCCTTGTACCTGGCCAAATAATGGTGTTCAGACCAGAAAAAAAGGATTAGTAGTGGCCGAACAGGGCAGACAAATAGCATAGTGTCTGTAACAACAGGACACAATTTATATTTCACAAACTAGACTGCCTTGTGGCAATCAGGGGGTTGCTGAAAAAGAGGCCACTATTGTTCTGAACTACATATCCACCTAAGGGAATTCAATTTCTCTTCAAAACAGTGAGCAGAAACAAAGATTTCCTAGCCTGGATATGTGCTTGAAGATTTTGCTAAATTAATTACTTGTTTTTATAAACATCACACAATCGGGGACAGTTAAGTGACCAAACAGTACAAGAGGCCATGGAGAGTTTTTACAACTGTGCAGATGCACTAGACTAGACTGATCCACTAGAGGATCAATAATGAAGGTGTGAAGGTCACGTTGTGGTAAAAACTAAGCCTTGTTTGGGGTTTTTACCTATGTGGATTCAATAACAATAATATGAAGCAATGCTGAACATGAATTGAACCATCTGCTGTGAGTCTTTTTGGGTGAATGTTTTGCTGGAATATCCCCTTAGAAATGTTTTCTTAAAATTTGTTAAAACAAGCAAGGTCTACCCACCCTCTTATGTCTTGCTCAGCTGGTGCATGGCCAAGTATGACATGATTCCACTCATCTGGTTTGAATTAGGGTGAGGCGATTTGCTGTGACAAAGAAAGTTAAAGTCATAAGAAGCCAACAAACTGTGTTAGCATGTGAACACTGACCACAGATGCCACAGCTCAGTCTTATGGGAGAAGCCAAGTGAAGGAAACTCTATTGTCTGGAGGCAAAAATACATTACATTTGATTCTACAAGCTTCGTAAATCATTTTCAGTATTTCTATACAGACTATTACATACAAATCATTGTAGAATGCATTTCAATGGCCAAACAATTAAAGACCAGAATCCACAGAGTCATAGTTTCCTCTTAGTTTTTGAGACCACACATGTTTGTCAACTGTCTGCAATTTAAAGGACCATTACAGTTTTTAAATGTTTGTGTCAAGATAAGTAAGAAGGCTAGGAGTATCTGGTTGCAGTGCTTTTTGACACTGTTTAACATGCTGCATTATATAAGATCTGTTGAAATAACTTGCAAATAGCTAAAATGTGCACTGAAAACAGCCACACTGGCATACTAGATTCTTCTAAGAAAGACACAGCAGAAAGACAGAAAGATGCTCACTGCTTTGGAAACAAATTACGAATATTGCCTCTCCAAAAGGAAGTAAAATACTTCCTGTCATTGCCATGTCAATCTTACTTTTGGAGCACATAGTTTCAAAAATATCTGTTCATAGGTTTGGGACTGTATCTCTGAGAATGCCCAAGTAGACTTAATGCCCCTTTAGAATACATTTACATACTGTTAAAGGACCCCTGTCACCAGCAACCACACTAACCAACTTTTTGCATAGACTCATAGCTGTAGTTCTCCTGATTAAAACACATGGCCCTATCCAAGGCCCTATTCCGGAGTTATGATAATTTTCCAAGCATGCAAATTAGACCTTTGGAGCAATGAGGGTGTCACCATTGCTCTCATTGCACCCACGCTCTGCTTCTTTCTGTGGTCAGCCCCTTCCCCCTTGCTGCTTTGCCACTGACTGGCCCTGTCAATTAAAGGAGCCAGGGAGGTCATGACCACAGAAATGAGTGGAGTTTGGATGCAACAAGAGTAGTGATCATTGTCTTTACACCTACACGCTCTACCCTCTCTGCAACTTCAGAGCCTAACCCTGTCAACCAAAGTGGAGAGGACACAGCAGTTGTAAAAAAGAGCAGAGTCTCTAGAAGTAACAGCAATGCCCGCATTACTCCTAGATGCTCATTTGCATAGATTGAAACTTCATTTTTCTCAGCAATGGGGGCACATATGAACATCAGCTTCCAAGCGCACATGCAACAGGTCAGCCAGTTCATAGGTATAAATCTGCTGTCAGATACCCTTTTAAACGGTCCTCACATGTAGATTTTTCACAATTGTGTATATGTAGCATTACACAAGAAGATAATGATGATTATTTGGAATGAACGTTCATACAAACTCTTATTCTCAGTTCTGTATAAGGCTGCCACTGATCACCAGTGAAAGCATCATTGATGTGGCATCCAAAATGATTGTTCCTTAACAACAGATGGTCCTGTATAAACGTGTAGCTCTCATCTCCTCTGAAGACCAGACAATTATATGAAAAGATGAAGAGAAAATTGACAACTATCGAGATTACTCAGGTCTCTTCATCAAGCATGTTATAACACGGTATTGATACCAACTAGAATATTTTGTTATCTTCTATTTAAGGGATCAGCAACCTCCAGCACTCCAGCTATTCTGAAACTACAACTCCCAGAATCCTCCTTTCACTTCTATGAGAGTTACAAGAACAGCCGAATAGGTGTGCATGGTGGGAGTTGTAGTTTCACAGCAGCTGGAGTGCCGAAGGTTGTTGATCTTGAGAGAGACTCTCAAGAAACTATAACTTGTAAATGTTCTGCCGTTTCTCATTTTTATTGTATAGCTGCTTGCTTGTTTTTTGTATGTCATTTATGTTGTCTCTCCTTTAACTTTTGTAAGCACTGCACCTTTTTATATTAATACTTAAAACTTTAATATTTTTAGTTTTGTATGCGCTAAAAGAATTCTTAGCCTTTCATAGTGTTCAACTGCGACTGCAGGAAAGCAGAGTGTGCTTGTTGGGTCATCTATCAGGCCCTCATGATTTGAAGGTCACAGCATGTTTTTAGAAGTGTTGACTGTGTTGAAATGTGATTTATGCTCAGCTTGCAGCCTGAATGGAAGTTGAGATCAAAATTGGGTGAATAGAGAGAGATTATCCCCTTGCAGCTGCAGCATAATAATATACTGGTAGTTAAAACATTAAAATTATTCAATCAGTGGTCAGTTTAAATCAAACCTTAAAGTAAGTAAGGTGAATTATTCTACAGCTAGATGTATTGTATATTAACTTTATTGAGTGAATTTTTTGTTTGAATGTTGTGTTATGAACGTGTTTTGAGTATTATGTGAGGTATGACATGCATATAACTAACTGCTATTCAATCTTTATGTTCTTATGTAATAATACAAAAATATGTATACATTTATATCTCAACTGTAAAAAGCAGAACTGAACTTCACCTATATGAGTTGCTTTTTCTGTGTACTGATGGTGTCTCCCAGTACTCATATACAGGACATACACTAGGGCTAAATTGTATAATGATGGGCTGATTGCAAGAATAATATTATGAAGAACATATCAACAGTATCAGGTAAGAAATACATTGCCTTGCGAAAGTATTCGGCCCCCTGGAACTTTTCAACCTTTTGCCACATTTCAGGCTTCAAACAAAAAGAACATCAAACATCAACAACAAGTGGGTCACAATTCTGAAGTGGAACAAATTTTTTTTGATCATTTAAACTTTGTTTGTAATAATAAAACTGAAAAGTGGGGCGTGCAAAATTATTCGGCCCCTTGCATTAATACTTGTTGCGCCACCTTTTACTGCGATTACAGCTGCAAGTCGCTTGGGGTATGTGTCTATCAGTTTTGCACATCTAGAGACTGAAATTCTTGCCCATTCTTCCTTGCAAAACAGCTCGAGCTCTTTGAGGTTGGATGGAGAGCGTTTGTGAACAGGCAGTTTTCAGCTCTTTCCACATATCTCCAATTGGATTCAGGTCTGGACTTTGACTTGGCCATTCTAAGACCTGGATATGTTTATTTTTGAACCATTCCATTGTAGATTTTGCTTTATGTTTGGGATCATTGTCTTGTTGGAAGATAAATCTCCATCCTAGTCTCAGGTCTTTTGCAGACTCCAACAGGTTTTCATCCAGAATGGTCCTGTATTTGGCTCCATCCATCTTCCCATCAATTTTAACCATCTTCCCTGTCCCTGCTGATGAAAAGCAGGCCCCAAACCATGATGCTGCCACCACCATGTTTGACAGTGGGGATGGTGTGTTCAGGGTGATGAGCTGTGTTGCTTTTATGCCAAACATATCGTTTTGCATTTTTTCCAAAAAGTTCGATGTTAGTTTCATCTGACCATAGCACCTTCTTCCACATGTTTGGTGTGTCTCCCAGGTGGCTTGTGGCAAACTGTAAACAAGACTTTTTATGGATATCTTTGAGAATTGTCTTTCTTCTTGCCACTCTTCCATAAAGGCCAGATGTGTGAAGTGTTCGACTGATTGTTGTCCTATGGACAGACTCTCCACATCAGCTGTAGATCTCTGCAGTTCATCCAGAGTGATCATGGGCCTCTTGCCTGCATCTCTGATTAGTCTTCTCCTTGTTTGAGATGAAAGTTTAGAGGGACAGCCGGGTCTTGGTAGATTTGCAGTGGTCTGATACTCCTTCCATTTCAATATTATCACTTGCACAGTGCTCCTTGGGATGTTTAAAGCTTGGGGAAATCCTTTGGTATCCAAATCTGGCTTTAAACTTCTCCACAACAGTATCACGGACCTGCCTGGTGTGTTCCTTGGTCTTCATGATGCTCTCTGTGCTTTAAACAGAACCCTGAAACTATCAACAGAGCAGGTGCATTTATATGGAGACTTGATCACACAAAGGTGCATTCTATTTATTTTCATCAGTCATTTAGGACAACATTGGATCATTCAGAGATCCTCAATGAACTTCTGGAGTGATTTTTCTGAACTGAAATTATATGGGCCGAATAATTTTGCACGCCCAACTTTTCAGTTTTATTATTACCAAAAAAGTTTAAATGATCCAATAAATTTCGTTCCACTTCACAATTGTGACACACTTGTTGTTGATTCTTCACCAAAAATTTTAAATATTGGATCTTTTTGTTTGAAGCCTGAAATGTGGCAAAAGGTTGAAAAGTTCCAGGGGGCCGAATACTTTCTCAAGGCACTGTATACAGAAGTAAAAACTCATAGATGGTAGGAAGTGAATGATGACGGTGAACAGATGATGACTCAAATTAAAGTTCTCACATACCCTCCGCAATAGCCTTCTTAGAGGGGGAGATAGGGATAGAAGTGTAAAAACTAAGTGTTTTCCCTTTAACTGAAAAACTCTCCAATATTATACAAAATCTCCCACAAAGGGTGCCCAGGAGAAAATGGCATGTGTAGGGGCACATAGCCATTACCCCTGAGCTATTGGTAGAGGTCTCTATTAAAAACAAAAATATTTTTTTTCTATAATAAACTCAAGTAATTTCATGACAAAATCAGTATGTTTCTTTAGTCTTATGACCCAATTCATGGTGAATTAAAATATATAATTACTCCACGTCTATGTTGGCAAAAAACATTTATTCCTCTAAACAAACATCCTGCACTTTGAATAGTAAATCCAACGTGTCCAGTATATAAGATCGTAACGCCAGTACAAAGGCCCCAAAATCTCTTTTGACAAGGCAAAACCGATATTAAACACATTGTTTAATATATCTTTGCGGCTCTGCAACTAAAAGTTTGTATTACCCAGACATTCTTTTTGAACTCATACTAATTAATGTCATGCTTTAGTTATGATCTACATTGTATCGATCTCCTTCGACAGATGATGGCACAAGAGATGAAGGACAGATCACTCAGGTAATGAAGCAGTCAGATGAAAATAATTAGAGATGATCAAAGTTTTCAAAAAATTCAATTTTGTCGCTTTACCAAATTCATCACTGTGCATTGCAGCAACATGCATAGCTAGTTCTTTTTGGTAGTGAAACAGTTACTGTGTGTCAGAATGACCGTCAGGCCTCATATATGTACATGCGCATCATTGTGCAGGCCACCAACAGTCCTAGTTAACCGCTAGCTAAACAAAAGAAAAGCATACATCAGCCTTCAGCAAAGCAAAAAAAAAAAAAAATGCTGCATGCCCTCGCAAGAGCTGTTTTCCAATGACCCTTTAGTGCAGGGGTAGGGAACCTCCGGCTCTCCAGCTGTTGTGAAACTACAATTCCCAGCATGCTTCATTCATTTCTATGAGAGTTCTTAGAAGAGCAGAACGAGTATGCTTGCTGGGAGTTGTAGTTTCACAACAGCTGGAGAGCCGGAGGTTCCCTACCCCTGCTTTAGTGGAACAAAATAAGGAGATAGAGGTAGTGCAAATAAAGTAGGGGAGGAAAAAAAGGTTCTTTTAATCCATATTGTGGCAGTGCAAACACATGCTTTTGCATCACTTCTGTTAGCTGTAGAATGACTGTACTATTAGGCTCAGTTCACACTTCACTTGTTCAGTCAGTTATTCTCATCAGTTTTTGTCAGCCCTGAGGTGCAGATCTATTCATGATACCTAATTGGAGAGTAGGCTTGGCTCCTGAATATGACTCACAAGAAGTGATGGAAATAACTGACCAAATAACTGAAATGTGAACTCAGCCTTAAGGGTCTATTTTAGTGTAAGCTCTAATTTATCTGCGTGGACCTAACCGTGCAGTAGCCCAAGATTCAAGTAGTGGCCCCATGACAGTGGGGGGTATCAGCAGTAAGGCCTGTGTTCAAATCACTGTTTATTTTTCTGTTCTTCTAATCCATCAGAAGAACTGGTAAAAAAGGCAGATCCTCTAGTTTGAACATCCACTTTCAGACCCACTACTGCTTTTGATCATGATCGAATATTAATTTAAAATACTGACCATGTGATAGAGACTTCATGCTCAATTTGCATGATTTTTGGGCATTTGCGTCTGAAATTGGTTTTATTCAGATGGAGAAGAAGTCCTGCATGCAGGACTTTAATGGTCTCTAACACAGTATTTGGTCAGTTTTCTGCATCAGTATTTGATCAGTATTGTTAAGGCAAAAACAGGAGTGGGTCCAAAACAGAGATAAAATGTGATGGAAATATTTGCATCTATTCTGTGTTTTGGACCCACTCCTGCTTTTGGCTTCCAAATCATGATCAAATCCGGATGCAAAATACTGACCATGTGATAGAGGCCTCATGCTCAATTTGCAGCATGAAGAGTCACAATAGTGGCCCAGAACAGAGTGGGGAGGGTGGCAACAGCACAACTAAGGTTCCTATCTCCAGTTGGCGAGGAGACAGCGAGGATTTGATTTCTTGGTTGATGTCGCGGAGCAGTTCCTCCCCAGTGTGACTCCATTTGCCTAGGGTTACCAAATGCAGAACAGAATGTCAAGGTTGTGCTTTGCACAAGTGGTATGCTGGAGGGCCACTCTGAACTGTGCCTACAGTGGATGCTGAGGACAAGGAGGAGGATAAGTTGGCAGAGGAGGACATTGACTCAGAAATCCTACGATTACAAAGTGGAGGCAGCATTGCCATCACCTGGCCAGAACTGCATTTACCCAATGGGCTGTAAAGAACATATATTGCTCTACACATCAGCGCTGGCATGAACTGTATGCAGTGCTGGTACAGCTTTTTAAGAGAAGTAATGGGACTCTCCATTTTGGCTTAGCACAAGTCATCAGTTCTCTGAAACGTTTATGGAAAGGGAGGAACTGTAGTTCCAACAATTTGGCCATGTGTACATTCAACTTCTGTGCTGTTGGATGAGTGCATGCACACTGTTCTGTCTTTGCAGTCATCTCAGTGATTGATTGCTGGTGAAACATGTGACAAGGAGTTGAAGAAGGAGCTTCAGGAGCAAAAGGCGAAGAGAAGGAAAGACAGCTTCCTTCTGCTTGGGTTGAGGAGCCCTGACTGCTGGGTGTGGGCCGTTGGAAGATGCAGTGCCATGTCCGGCCGTACCACTACATTAGTTTCATGGTTTTCCCAGGCCACTTTATGGTGACGCAAGACAATGGTGCCAGCATTAGCAACCTAACTATATGTAACCTTCTACCCACATTTCCTGCATACCACCAGGGCCACACCACCAATGAGGCGAGGTGAGGCGATCGCCTCAGGCGGCGCGGCCCTGGTGACCAGTGGGGGCAGCAGGGCAGCGGGAGATGAGCGCTTCCATTGTGGAAGCACTCATCTCCATACTCATCTGTATCGCCGTCCTCAGAACAGCGATACAGATGCCTGTGCTGTGTCGGATCAGGGGAAGGAGAGGTGTCTCCCTTCCCTGTTCCTTTGATAGGCTGCAGGCCAAGTGTCTGCAGCCTATCAGAGGCCGGCTCAGGCAGCGCAATGATGTCATTGCGCCGCCTGAGCCGTGCATCGCGGGACACAGGCCGGAAGAGGCCTGCATCGCATCGCTGCCAGCCTGATGGAGGTAAGTATAAGTGTTTATTTTTTTATATGGTAAAAATACAGAACAGGAGCGCTGTGGGGGCATCTATGGGGGCACTTACTGGACCATGATTTCGGGCATCTATGGGAGGCACTTACTGGCTCATATATGGGAGGCACTTACTGGCACATAATTGGGGGGGCATCTATGGGGGGCACTTACTGGCACATGATTGGGGGGCATCTATGGGGGGCACTTACTGGCACATGATTGGGGGGCATCTATGGGGGGCACTTACTGTACCATGATTGGGGGGCACTTACTGGCCCATGATTGGGGGGAACTTACTGGCACATGATTGGGGGCACTTACTGGCACACAATTGGGTGGGCTTCTATGGGGGCACTTACTGGCACACGATTGGGTGGGCATCTATGAGGGGCACTTCTTACAGGCACATTATTGGGGGCACTATGGGGGCACTTACTAGCACATTATTGGGGAACTATGAGGGCATTTCTTATTGGCACATTATTGGGGGGCATGGTACTAGTATTATCAAGGCGTTTTTCTGTTTATGTAGTATAATATTGGGAAGCACAGCGGCACTGTATTGGGGGTGGTAGGATGATTTGACCAGAAGATGGGAGGATGATTGAAAAGTAGTAAACTAAGATTTGTTTTGTCAACCTGCAGAGATGAGAAATGGCTGAAAAATAGAGTCTGGTCTGAAAGGGGAAGATGAAGAAACATCTACATCAAAGAAGATGTCACTGGATGTAAGAGGTATGAGACATGGTATCACCCTGGATGTTCTGTAGTGATATATGTAACGTTAGGAGGGAAGGGGTTAGGTTGAGAATTTGATATGGGGGAGGGGAGTGCTTTTTCAGTTTTCGCCTCAGGCAGCAGAAAGGCTAGGTGCACCCCTGCATACCACCACCCTAATATCCTCCAGTGAATAAAAAATTCCCACACTGCTGAGTCTAGCACTTTACCCCCACCACTCCACGCTGACTGTCTGCCACTGCCTTTATGAACCGCTAGTTGTTTCCTGACAGGTAGGCTCCTGAGCAGTAGATGTTCTACCACAGGCATGTTTGGCTCCAGATCTCCCACTGCTTCCACTCTGCTGGCTCATCGGAACACTGCCACCCAGCTGCTGTTTCAGAGGCCTGATGCCACTGTTACCCCCTGATAAGGATGATGATGCCCCCTCTCACCCAGCTCCCTTGTGCGATCAGCTACATCATCATCCACTACTGTCTGTTTGTCATTTATCTCACCCTCACCAGTCTCATGGCCATATCCCTGACTGCTCACAACATATGCTCCCATCTGACTGTCATCATTGCTAGTTACATGCCTAAGGGAGGAGGCAGCGGACCTCTCCAACAAGTCTGTGCTGGCCTGTAGCTGCTGTCCTCACTAAGCTAGTCATTGCTGAAAAGCAGAGCAGAGCCAACAGCATGAATTACTTTCCATGCAGAAGGTATAGCAAAAGAAAGAGGCAGTTGCAAGACAGGGTAGGGCACAGAGATTGCTCCTGGGCCATGCCAACTAAATGTGATGTAAGAGGAGCCCACCGATTCCTGGCTGTGCGTATATCTGTTGTCACCTGAGATGATGTTGAAGAGTGCATTAATTAATTCAGTACAGCTATATTGTTGGTCAAAATCCGACTGCTGGAAAACAGTGGCAGCACTGGCCTGTTTCTCCTGTTACCACCACCCCATCTTCTTCTGCTACTTGTGCTAGCTATAGCAAACTTTTGCCACTGCCCATTGCTTTTGAGGGCCCAGGCAATTGACTGTTGCCCATAGCGTAGTGTGATACTGTAACTGAATTAATAATGTAACTAAGTATGAATGGCACAGCAGGTAAACTAGATAAATGCACCTATATATTAGACTGCCTGGTGACAATGACTCTGACGCAAAGCAAATCTATGTATAACAAAGCAGAATGTCTTAATGTCACAGCAAATTAACTAGATAAATGCGTCTATATATTAGAATGCCCCTTGACAATGAGTCTGACACACAGTAAGTCTATGTATAATCTATATATTAGAATGCCCCTTGACAATGAGTCTGACACACAGTAAGTCTATGTATAATAGAACAGATTAAGTATGAATGGCAGAGCAGGTGAACAAGATGCACATAGTGATTACACTCATCCTGCACTGTCCCTGCAGTCTCCCTATGGTCTCCTAGAACAGATTAAGCATTAATGGTGCAGCAAGCGTACTAGATAAACATGCCTATATATTAGACTGCTGGTTAACAATGTGTCTGACACACATTAAGTCTATGTATAATAGAACAGATTAAGTATGAATTGCCCAGCAAGTGTACTAGATAAACACATTTACATATTATACAGCCTGTTGATGCTAAGTCTGATGCACAGATTAAGTATGAATGGTGTGGCAAAAAATACAAAATGCGCCTATATATTAGACTGCCTATTGACAATGAGTCTGATGCAGAGTAAGTCTATGTATAACAAAACAGATTAAGTATGAATGGTGCAGCAGATGGACTAAATAAACATGCCTATATATTAGACAGCTATTGATACTGAGTCTGATGCACAGTAGATCTATATATAACAGCAGATTAAGTATTAATGGTGCAGCAAATATACAAAACCCACCTATATATGAGACTGCCTATTGACAATGAGTCTGATGCACAGTAAGTCTATGTATAACAGAACACATTAAGTATAAATGGTGCAGCATGTGAACTAGATAAACAAGCCTATATATAAGACCGCCTATTGATGCTGAGTCTGATGCACAGTAATTCTGTATATAACAGAACAGATTAAGTATGAATGATGCAGCAAGTAAACTACATAAACACACCTATATATTAGACCTCCTGTTGACACTGAGTCTGATGCACAGTAAATCTATGTATAAGAGAGCAGATTAAGTATTAATGGCACAGCAAATGTACTAGATAAACAAGCCTATATGTTAAACCACCTATTGACAATTAATCTAATGTACAGTAAGTCTATGTATAACAGAACAGATTTTGTATGAATGGTCCAGTAGGTGAACTAGATAACCGTGCCTGTATATTAGACGGTTGAGAATTAATCTGCTACACAGCAAATCTATGTATAACAGAACACATTAAGTATAAATGGCATAGCAAATGAGTCTGATGCACAGTAGGTCTATATATAACAGAGCAGATTAAGTATGAATGGTGCAGCAGGTAAACAAGATGCACACAGCAATTACACTCATCCTGCACTGCCCCTGACGCTGAGTGTGATGCACAGTAAGTCTATGTATAACAGAACAGATTTTGCATGAATGGCCCAGGAGGTCAACTAGAGGGAACTAGATAACCATGCCTATATATTAGACCACTTGTTGAGACTTAGTCTGCTGCACAGTACGTCTATGTATAACTGAACAGATTAAGTATAAATGGTGCAGCAAGTGAACTAGATAAACATGTCTATATATTAGACTGCCTGTTGACGCTGAGTCTAATGCACAGTAAGTCTATGTATAACAGAATATATTAAGTATAAATGGTGCAGCAAGTGAACTAGATATTATATACACCTATACACCTATATATTAGACTGCCTGTTCAATTTTTCTGGTACACTATGTACTGTACAAGACCCTGAAGAAGCTCCTGTTCTCATCATAGAAAGGGATTTACAGCCTCCAGCATCTATTCTTGACTTTTATATATAAGGATTTGTTTTATCTATCGTAGTTATATGCTTATTTTATTTAAATCTTCATTTTCATTTATCTACGGATGACATTTTGTGGCTTTGGAACCAATTACTAATTTTCCATACAGTTATGGATTCAACTTACAATGGTTTCAACTTACACTGGTCCAATTAATATTGTAACTTGAGGGACCACTGTAAAAGTGATTAGATATCCATGAATGATTAGCAGCATTTAAAGGGTTTTCCATGTGTTTTTTTCCTTTGGATAGGTCATCAGTATCTGATCTGTGGGGGTTCGACACCCAGGATTCCCACTGATCAGCTGTTTGAGAAGGCACCAGCACTCCTTGTAGCACCTTTTCTATGCAAACCAAGAATAATGCAGTACATTGTACAGTGGCTCTGCTTGGTATCACAGCTCAGCCCCATTTACTTCACTGTGACTAGGCCATGTGACCGATGAACGTGACATCACATGTCCTGGGGCAAGCTGAGAGAAGACCACGGTACTCAATCAATTTTAAATGATCTTTGGCCCAGAGAAGACGGTGTCGTTTCTGGATCATTGTTGACATATGGCTTCTTCTTTGCATGATACAGCTTTAACTTGCATTTGTGGATTTCATGGCCAACTGTATGATTTCTGTAAGCATTCCTGAGCCCATGCAATGCTTTCCAGTACAGAATCATGCCCGTTTTTAATCCAGTGCCACCTGAGGGTCCGTAGATCACGAGCATCCAATATTGACTGTCGGTCTTGTCCCTTACACACATGGATTTCTCCAGATTCTCTGAATCGTGTGATGATACTACGTACTGTAGATAGTGGGATATTCAATGTCTTTGCTATTTTATGTTGAGGAACATATTTGCTTCTGAGAGACTCTCTCTCTGTAATTTGTGACAGTACCAAATTGCATCTCCAGCTGATTTTTATTGGTACCACTTAATTTTCTAGCCTTTTGTTGCCTCTGTCCCAACTTTGAGATGTGTTGCTGCATCAAGTTCTAAATGAGTTAATTTAAATCATGAAATGGTAAAATGTCTCACTTTCAACATCTGATATTTGTTCTATGATGTATTGTGAATAAAATATGCATCTATGAAATTTGCAAATCATTGTATGTTTTTATTTACATTTATTTACATTTTACACAGCGTCCCAACTTTCTTGGAATTGAGGTTGTAGTTAGTGTTGAGCGAATCGAGCTTCGGATCCCAAATCCGAAGTCGATTCACTCCAGACTTTGTTTTAATGCTGTACAGGGTCTCTGTACAGCTTTAAAATGTACGGATTCTGGCAAGACAAAGTGAGTTATTCAAGTCTTACAAGTCTTGGTACTGAAGCTGACTTCATATCCATGTTTTAAAATGTTTTTAAGGTTTAAAAATCAAATTCTGAAGTTACTCACCAAAGTCCTGCGAAACCTCGGGAATAATGAATTTGCATGGAGACGAAGTGTTGACCGAAGCGAAGATCTATGATCCGAAGCACACTTCTCTCAACACTAGTTGTAGTATTTCTGCTCAAAATGCACATGAACTGGTAAACTACAGATGTGTCCACACTTAACTGATCACTTATCTCAACATGTCCTGAGATGTGTGTCACGAACTGACGTTATATCTAAATTGGATAAATTGTAATACAACTTTCAGACACCAGATGGCGCATGGTGTTGCTAGCTATACAACGTTCAGACAGCAGGTGGTGGGTGCATTTTGTTACTAGATAATACTTAAACTTAAAGGTGTTGTCCGGGTTCAGAGCTGAACCCGGACATACCCAGGTTTTGACTCCCGCAACCCTCCTGAACAGGGCATCGGAGCATCTCCTGCTCCGATGCCCTCCCTTGCCCTGCGCTGGATCGCGCAGGGCAAGGGCTCTTTTGTTTATAAACATTCACTGCCGGGCGGAGGCTTCCGCCCGGCAGTGAGTTCGGTGACGTCACCGGCCGTAATGGGCCGGCTTTAGCGCTGCCCTAGCCGTTTGAATGGCTAGGGCAGCGCTAAAGCCCGCCCATCAGCGCCGATGACGTCACAGGGCTCACTGCCAGGCGGAAGCCTCCGCCTGGCAGAGCCCGGTACGTCACCGGGAACTGGGCTAAATTCCTTTGCCCTGCGCTAATTAGCGCAGGGCAAAGGAGGGCATCGGAGCATAGGATGCTCCGATGCCCTGTTCAGGCGGGCTGCCTGGGTGAATTGAAAGGTATGTCCAGGTTCAGCTCTGAACCCGGACAACCCCTTTAAGGTATTCACTTCACGTGTTTGTCTTACATTTAACATATATATAAAAAATATATTGTATACATTAAACAAATCCCTCCAAGGGATGCTTTTTTTTTTATTGTGCTATGATTACCATATATTTTGACCTGTGCCATTGTTCACCACAATTCTATATGCCGTATACTATGATTTAGAAACACTTGGTGTCAGTATACACTGCTAGTCTAGTATTATAATTTGTTATATGCAAAATAACACACACCAACCACAGTATTATGCAGAGATTATTATTTACTTTTAACAGTCCCATTACATGTTACAAATGTACATAATACAATTCAGCCACATTGGGTGTCAGTATATGCCTAAATTTTTGCATGACATTTAAAATAGCTATTGATTATCTGCTGACCTGGGTATCTAATCCCATCATGTGTGATACTGTCTGCAGAGCTGTGTATCTAATCCTATTCTGGGGGACTGTGTCTGCTAAACTGCATATCTAATCCTATAATGTGTGATACTGCCTGATGATTTGTGTATATAATCATATCATGTGTGATACTGTTTGCAGAGTTGTGTATCTAATCCTATCAGGTGTGATACTGCCCGCTTAGCTGTGTATCTAATCCTATCATGTGTGATACTGTCTGCTAAACTGGGTATCTAATCCTATCATGTGTGATACTGTCTGCTGAACTGTGTATCTAATCATATCCTGTGTGATACTGTCTGCTTAGCTGTGTATCTAATCCTATTCTGGGTGACAGTGTCTGCTAAACTGCATATCTAATCCTATCATGTGTGATACTGTCTGCTAAACTGTGTATCTAATCTTATGATGTGTGATCCTGTCTGTTGGGCTGTGTATCTAATCATACCTTCTGTGATATTGTCTGCTGAGATGCTGTATCTAATTTTGTTCTGTGTGATACTGTCTGCAGAGCTGTGTATTTAATCCTATTCTGGGTGACAGTGTCTGCTAAACTGCGTATCTAATCCTATTATGTGTGATACTGCCTACTGATTTGTGTATATAATCATATCATGTGTGATACTGTTTGCAGAGTTGTGTATCTAATCCTATCAGGTGTGATACTGCCCGCTTAGCTGTGTATCTAATCCTATCATGTGTGATACTGTCTGCTAAACTGGGTATCTAATCCTATCATGTGTGATACTGTCTGCTGAGCTGTGTATCTAATCCTATCCTGTGTGATACTGTCTGCTAAACTGCGTATCTAATCCTATCATGTGTGATACTGTCTGCTAAACTGTGTATCTAATCTCATCACGTGTGATACTGCCTGTTGGGCTATGTATCTAATCATACCTTCTGTGATATTGTCTGCTGAGATGCTGTATCTAATTTTGTTCTGTGTGAGACTGTCTGCTGAGCTTTGTATCTAATCCTATTAGGTATGATACTGTCTATAAAGCTACTATATGTTTTTGTATATAGTGTAATACTGTCTGCTGAGCTGTGTATCTAATCCTACTTTGTGTGATACTGTCTGCTGAGCTGTGTATCTAATCCTACCTTGTGTGATACTGTCTGCTGGGCTGTGTATCTAATCCTACCTTGTGTGATACTGTCTAAGCTATTGTGTTTATCTGTATAGAGTGTGATACAGATAGAGATAAGGAGCTCTCCTTTGTGTAAATACTGTACACTCAGCCACTGCTCAGATAAGAGAGGTGGGGGAGGTGCTCATGTATTTCAGTCCCTGTATTTCCCTGTTTGTGTTACATTCTATTAGTAATAATACTGGTATGGCTATATCTAACTATACAAACTACATTTGTGAGATGGGAATACCCCTTTAAGTATCCCATCAATCAATTCCTGCTTAGTCCTTGGCTTTATATCAGACCTTATAAATCTTTTTAGTTGTGCCTAGACCAACTCAATTGGATTCATGTCTGGTGATCTGCGTAGAAAACAAGATCATCGTCTCAGGACAATATTCCCAAACCCTCCCATACTATGCTTCAGACAACCTCTAATTTCACCCAGGCAGCCTGCCTGACTATGGCATTGGAGCATCTCATGCTCCGATGCCCTCCCTTGCTCTGCGCTGGATCTCGCAGGGCAAGGTTTTTTTGTTTAAATTATACACACTGCTAGACAGAGGCTTCCGCCTGGCAGTGTGTTCGGTTACGTCACCAGCTCTAATGGGCCGGCTTTAGCGCTGCCCTAGACTTTTTGATGGCTAGGGAAGCGCTAAAGCCCGCCCATCGGTGCCAGTGACGTCACCGGGCTCACTGCTGGGTGGAAGGTACGTCACCAGAACCGGGCTAATTACCTTTGCCCTGCGATAATTAGCGCAGAGCAAAGGAGGGCATCGAAGCATGAGATACTCCGATGCTAACATTAGGCGGGCTGCCTGGGTGAAATTAAGGGTATGTCTGGGTTTAGTTCTGAACCTGGACTACCCCTTTAAGAAATCTGATGATCAGGAGCTCACTACCATACAGAAAGGAACCTTTCCCTGCAATATGAGGAGCTGCAAATCCTGTCCACACATACTGACCACAGACAGGATACATATCCCCAGCACACAGGAGGACTATAAGATTCCTGGAACATTCTCATGTTCTATATCCAATGTGGTGACTTCATTATGGTCACAAAATACCCCATTCAGGCTCTTTATGTGGGGAAACATATAGACCCTCACTGCCACACTATAAAGGAGGAAAAGACAACGTTCCCTGTTGCCAAATATTTTTGTGATCCTGGCCATAACATTAGAAACCTCCAAATATTGATATTAAAGGATCATTTCAAATCCCAAAAAGATAGAAGAGTTTGGGAATACAAATTGATGACTGACACACTCAACACTGGACTGAATTTGTCTCAAGGTTTTATGGCTACAACATCTAAGGAGAAAGAGGGGTCGGCTCCACTCTAAACTCAGAGACTTATCAGACTTTCACACAGCTTATCTGTAAACTAATTAAGGACTCTTTCTCCAAGACCAGAATTCTGTTTGTTGGTGTATTGCAATTTATTCCTCCACCTCTCTGTGCTTTCCTGCTTATAGTATATGTTTCTTTAGAGATTTTTTTATTCCTGGCCTTGAAGAAGGGACCTCAGTCTCGAAACCTTGCCACTTTATAACATTGTGTATTTAAAGGGTTATTCTCATTTTAGACAATGGGGGCATATCGCTAGGATATGCCCCCATTGTCTTATAGGTGCGGGTCCCACCGCTGGGACCCACACCTGTATCCAGAACGGAGCCCCCGAACTGAATGAGGGCGCACTGCGCATGCGCAGCCGCCCTCCATTCATTTCTATGGGGCCGCCGAAAATAGCCAAGCGCTGGCTTGGCTACTTCCGTCAGGTCTATACAAATGAATGGGAGCGCACCGCGCATGCATGGCCCGGCTCCCATTAATTTCTATGAGCGCAGCGGGGAGCTACGCTTGGTGGTGGCCAGAACCCCCAGAAACCCAGGGTCCTCCAGGCGCAGCTCTCCCCGCTCCGTTCTGGATATAGGTGCGGGTCCCAGCGGTGGGACCCGCACCTATAAGACAATGGGGGCGTATCCTAGCGATATGCCCCCATTGTCTAAAATGAGAATAACCCTTTAAGGCTACTTTCACACTAGCGTTTTTTTTCAGGTATTGAGTTCCATCATAGGGGCTCAATACCGGAAAGAAACTCTTCAGTTTTGTCCACATTCATTGTCAATGGGGACAAAACTGAACTGAAGAGAATGGAGGCTCCTAAAAGCATTATGTTCAGTTCTGTTGCGTCTCCAGACCGTAGAGCAAACTGCAGGGGCGTCGCTAGGGCTTCTTATCCGGGGCCAGGGCCCCAAATCAATCTACCACTGCCCCGGGACTGGTGGAGACAGCTGCAGTGCTGCACGATCCTCTAACACCCCCCTGCTTCTGTCAGGACTCCAGAGTGGGGAATTTCCCAACTTAGGAGTCCCTGCTTTGATGCCATATATGGCTATGTCCATATATGGAGTTAGTGTCATGAACAGTGAAGGGGTATTCCCACTATGCTTGGGAGCACCCTAAGTATTTATAAGTCTAGTTTAGACTCTAATTTTAGAATACTCCTGCGAGGATTTGAACTTACAACCTTCTACATTACAGGCAAGCACCTTAACCACTGGGCTATGGAGCTCACTGTTAAGTCAAGGGTGAAAAACCTCATAGAAGTTTCTCTTGTATAATGCAAGAAAACCTCTTAGGAGGTCTTTCAATATGGTCTTTGAATACATGAGAAACTTCTATGAGGTTATTCACCATTGACTTTACAGTCAGCTCCATAGCCCAGTGGTTAAGGTACTTGCCTATAATGTAGTAGATTGTGAGTTCAAGTCCCTCCCAAGGATGTTTTGAAAATAAAGCTGAAGCACACAGCC
Organism: Rhinella marina; assembly: GCA_900303285.1. Classification (NCBI taxonomy): domain Eukaryota; kingdom Metazoa; phylum Chordata; class Amphibia; order Anura; family Bufonidae; genus Rhinella; species Rhinella marina. The sequence continues at coordinate 75,730 of ONZH01008139.1, forward strand.
TGCCATTCTGGGTTGTGTTTATTACTTTGTATTTTCTTGGGAGATAAAGTGTTCTGTTACATCATATAGGCGAACTATAATGCCATTTTGTTCTTTTTTTTGTGTGGGGAATGGGGTGATTTTACGCTTTTTTAAATATTTTCAAAACTTTTTTTTTTTTTTACTTTTTCTTAAGTCCCCTAAGTGGACCACAATTTACAATCATCAGCTATAAATTGCTCCATTAGTCTTTATTGAAATCATTATATCACAGTTCACTGCTGCCACCTAGTGGCCTGAACTGGAATATACTAACAATGAGGTGGGATTGTATAATGGAGTAAGGGGGGCTGCTGTGTGGGTTTGTAAGCTGGGGGGGGGGGGGGGCGATTATGGGGTATTGTATGCTAGGGGGAGTGCGACTTTGGGGATTGTATGCTGGGGGAGGGCGATTGTGGGGTTTGTATGCTGGGGGGCTGTGTGGAATTATATGCTGGAGAGTGACTATGGGGGATTGTATGCTGGGGGGTGACTGTGGGGATTGTATCCCGGGGGGGGGGGGCGACAGTGGGGGATTGTATGCCGGGGGGGGGGGAGGCGGGCGGGGGCGCCTGAGTGCCATATTCATTGGGGCTTGGGCCCCGGATCTTTTGAGACCCTAGCAACGCCCCTGGCTACTTTCACATTAGCGGCAGTGGATTCCGGCAGGCTGTTCTGGTGGGGGAACAGCCTGCCAGATCCCTGCTGCCGCTGTTGCATGTGTGGGGCCGGAATTACGCTCCTGCCCCATTCACTGTAATGGGGGCGGGCTGTGGATCCGGCTGCAGCACGGCAAGTTTAACATGAACACATAGCACTCGCACTGAATCCTGACCCGTTCATTTCAATGGGTCTGTGTACATGAACATTTTTTTTCATGCATCAGTTCTGCGTTGAGTAAAAAACACAGCATGTTCTAAATTCTGCGTTTTTCACGCAGCCCTGGCCCCATAAAAGTGAATGGGACTTCAGTGAAAAACGCATTGCATCCTGAAGCAAATGCGGATACAATGCGTTTTTCACTGATGGTTGCTAAGGGCTTGTTCACACATCAGTTATTTGGTCAGTTATTTCCATCAGTTATTGTGAGCCAAAACCAGTAGTGAAGCTACACCGAGATCAGGTATAATGGAAAGATCTGCACCTGTTTGGTGTTTTTGACCCGCGCCTGGTTTTGGCTTACAATAACTGATGGAAATAACTGATCAAATCACTGATGTGTGAACAACCTCTCAGAGATGTTGTTTGTAAACCTTCAGTTTCTTATCACGCGTGTGAAAAACGCATCAAAACGCATCGCACCCATGCGGAAAAAACTGAACGCAATCGCAGACAAAACTGACTGAACTTGCTTGCAAAATGGTGCGAGTTTTCCTGAACGCACCCTGAACGCATCTGGACCTAATCTGTCACGCTCGTGTGAAAGGGGCCTAACATGAGCGATGTTTTACACGCATCAGTTCGCAGTTGCATGAAAATCGCAGCATGTTCTTTATTCTGCGTTTTTCACGCAGCCCTGGCCCCATTGAAGTGAATGGGTTTGCGTGAATCACGCATTGCATCCGCACGCAAGTGCAGATGCAATGCGAGATTCACTGATGGTTGCTAAGAGATGTTGTTTGTAAACATTCAGTTTTTTATCACGCGTGTGAGAAAAACGCATCAAAACGCATCGCACCCTCGCGGAAAAAACTGAACGAACGAACGCATTGCGTGCGGATTTTCCGGAACGCACCCTCAACGCATCCGGACTGAATCCGTGACGCTCGTGTGATAGAGGCCTAAGTGTCCATTTACTGCTTATCTCAACGCTCCAGTCTCCATTCCCTGTGTCTTTATTAACTGACTATTCACCCTTGTATCCAGCTGTTCTTTTATTAGTCCCTGATTAAGGTAAATACAGTCCCTCCTCTATTGTTCTCATCTAGACGTGTAAATGTAAGGCTTTACTTCTTCTGAGACATCTTCATCCAAAATGCAAACTTCCTAAGTGCACAAAATCATATTATACCAGAATTGTAACTAATGAAATATTCACTGCAATGTTTTTGCATCCCACAACTATCACCCCTATTTTCCTGCACTGCCAAAAACACCCTAAATCCCTGCACCCAGCAAGGAACTTGTAATCTCTCCCACCATCTGACCTCCTGCTCAGATCTGTTCCAGAGATAGTGCGGGAGATGATGACAAAAGCAAGCAGAGTTAGTGCAGAGCTGTTGGACCATGAAAATGGAGATGGTGCGGGAGATGATGACAAAAGCAAGCAGAGTTAGTGCAGAGCTGTTGGACCATGAAAATGGAGATGGTGCGGGAGATGATGACAAAAGCAAGCAGAGTTAGTGCAGAGCTGTTGGACCATGAAAATGGAGATGGTGCGGGAGATGATGACAAAAGCAAGCAGAGTTAGTGAAGAGCTGTTGGACAATGAAAATGGAGATGGTGTGGGAGATGATGACAAAAGCAAGCAGAGTTAATGCAGAGCTGTTGGACCATCAAAAAATGGAGATGGTGCGGGAGATGATGACAAAAGCAAGCAGAGTTAGTGCAGAGTTGTTGGACCATGAAAATGGAGATGGTGCAGGAGATGATGACAAAAGCAAGCAGAGTTAGTGCAGAGCTGTTAGACCATGAAAATGGAGATGGTGCGGGAGATGATGACAAAAGCAAGCAGAGTTAGTGCAGAGCTGTTGGACCATGAAAATGGAGATGGTGCGGGAGATGATGACAAAAGCAAGCAGAGTTAGTGCAGAGCTGTTGGACCATGAAAATGAAGATGGTGCGGGAGATGATGACAAAAGCAAGCAGAGTTAGTGCAGAGCTGTTGGACAATGAAAATGGAGATGGTGTGGGAGATGATGACAAAAGCAAGCAGAGTTAATGCAGAGCTGTTGACCATCAAAAAATGGAGATGGTGCGGGAGATGATGACAAAAGCAAGCAGAGTTAGTGCAGAGTTGTTGGACCATGAAAATGGAGATGGTGCGGGAGATGATGACAAAAGCAAGCAGAGTTAGTGCAGAGCTGTTGGACCATGAAAATGGAGATGGTGTGGGGAGATGATGACAAAAGCAAGCAGAGTTAGTGCAGAGCTGTTGGACTATGAAAATGGAGATGGCGCGGGAGATGATGACAAAAGCAAGCAGAGTTAGTGCAGAGCTGTTGGACCATGAAAATGGAGATGGTGCGGGAGATGATGACAAAAGCAAGCAGAGTTAGTGCAGAGTTGTTGGACCATGAAAATGTAGTTGGTGCGGGAGATGATGACAAAAGCAAGCAGAGTTAGTGCAGAGCTGTTGGACCATCAAAATGGAGATGGTGCGGGAGATGATGACAAAAGCAAGCAGAGTTAGTGCAGAGCTGTTGGACCATGAAAATGGAGATGGTGCGGGAGATGATGACAAAAGCAAGCAGAGTTAGTGCAGAGCTGTTGGACCATGAAAATGGAGATAGTATGTGAGGCCAGCTGCTCTAAACAAAAGAAAAAGTAACTGAGCAATCAGCTAAATGTGGAGCACTCACCGCCCAGTGGTTGTGACGTGTATTGCAGTTTTTTAGAGTTTAGTTACAATCTCACGATATCATGTTGTTTTGCTGTCAGGACAAAACAGACACCACTCTGAGTTTGGAGATAAGTTAAGTGTGGACGCATCTGTATAAATTAGAGTAACAGCTGACATTTTTTAATTATGTTTGTCTTATTTATGGAGAGGTTTTTTTTTTAGGAAGATAGGTCATCAATATGAAGCCTGGTAGCTCAGTGGTTAGCACTGCTGACTTTCAGTGTCCTAGGTTGAAACCCCCTGAAGGTCAACATCTAAATGGAGTTTCTATGTTCTCCCCATATTTACATGGGTTTCTTTGAGGTTCTCTAGTTTAGATTGTGAGCTCCACTGGACTCAGCAAAGGATGCTAATGTTTGTACAGGGCTGTGGAATCTATTGGTGCTCTATAGAATAAGTAATAAAAAACTCTGTAGGCTCCTAAACTTTATGACCCTAAAATGAGTTATCTTTGAGCATGGTGTGCACATCCCTGTATATACTTTTCTGTATTTCTATAGATGCTATGCTAAATTTAAGTAAATCTGCATGCTAGGAGCCAATGTGAGTTGTTTTGAGATGTTAGTGTAGAAGAAAAATGTAATATACCACTTGAAACTGTTTGAGATATTGTTTGCATTCTGCAGAATCCAAGAGGGAGATATGTGGCGAGAATAAAGGACAAGAATGCTTTAGCACTCAACATTTACGAGTGAAGAGGACAAGTCATTTAAAAGGTGTTGGTTTTGTAACAGTTTCCATTCTCCTGAAACATGATGTGCCAATCAAGCCTGAATATTGCATGTCATGGGATAATTTGCCTCTTTTTCCTGGCAATAAGATTAAGGGAATGATTGTTAAATTTTGCATGCTAGCACTGGGCACACACTACTGTACTATAAAAAGATCTTTTTGTATCATGATAATGCTTTAGACACAGCTCAGAATCACGCACTGCTATATAATGGTGAAAAGGAAAGTGATACCTTTTTTTATAGAGGACAAACGCTGCCAAAATGTCATAAATTTTTGCACAGATGAATTCATAAAAGTTTTACTGACAACTAGATTATCTTAATGGCAAGTCAATATTCTACATGATTAAATGTCCATGATGAAGGATAGCTAGTGCCAAACAGAAAAGACAAAATTAGCTAATATAAAAATATCTACCAAACTCCCAATATCACTGATTTATCATACTGTAAGGTCTGGTCAAGATTTGTAGACCATCTTTTACTGACTATGTGGGCCATGGGTACTGTATCTAAAAGCTGGTCACAGATAAAAATTAGCTGAGTCCACCAAACTTAGCGGGATCAGAAAACTATTTAATGTGCGCTTTCCCCCACTCTCCATTAGAGGACAGATTTCTGTTCTTAAATGATTTTTCCAGTTCCTAGATATTGCTAATCTATCATCAGGATCCTCAGGGTTCTACACCTGGCACCCCCACTGATCAGCTATTTCTGGCAGCCATTGATGCCAGAAACAACACAATGGAAAGAGCCAGAGGCAGAAAGCTCCATTCACTGTGTAGTGGCGATACTGGCTTACTGCAACTTGGCTCCCATTCACTTGCCATAAAGAGCTGATTTTGGGGGTGTCGGATGTTGGAAACCCCACCGATCTGATTAACCCTTTTGGGACACAGCATATTTTTAATTTTTATTTCCTTCTTCACCTTTGAAGAGCTATAATTTTTTGCATTTTTTGTTCACATAGCCATATAAGGGCTTGTGTTTTGTACTTTTTAACTGCATTTTTATAGTTTATTTTAGCATAGGTTGTATTAGAAAACAGCAAAAAAAATATTTTTGTTTTTAAAACGTTCGCTATGCACTAAAAATATGACCTGACAACCTAATTCCGTGGATCACTACAATTACGATGATACCCAATTGATATATCTTTTATTATGTTATACTTTTTGTTTTGCAGAGCGAACTGTAGTTTTTAATGGTACCATTTTGGAGTCTATACAACTTTTTGATCATATTTTATTCACTTTTTTTTTGGGGGGGGGACGACAAAAAATGGGGAATCATTTTATTGACCCCTTCCACCCCACCCCACTCACACAGTGTTATGGTGTAGACCATGGAGGAAAAATATTTTTTATATTTTAATTGTTCAGACAATTTCTGTGTGGTGATACCTGTTATGTTTATTTTTTTGTTTATTTTATATGTAGAATGGGAAAAGGTGAGGTGATTTGAAGTTTTATTATTTTTATGTTTTTTTTTTTACATTTTTTAACTTTTTTCTTTTACTTTTTCAATTAAAATTTTTGTGTCTTTAGAGGACTTGGACATGCAATCTTTGGTTTGCTTGTCTCATAGACCACAATAGAATTATATTGGGATCTACGGGATTCTAACACTGTTTTTCAGGCTGTTAGCTATGACAGCCCTAGAATTTGTTCCCAAGTCCCCAGGCTTTCATGGTGATTTCACCACTGGATCATTGGTCAGAAGGCAGAGGCTGATCCCAGTTATTGCAGCCGGGTGGCAACTGTAAAATACAACCTGCATCTGTCACAAATGGAGTAGGCTCAGCGAATGAGCCCGCTTCATAAAAACTTATATTGCACGACATAACCATGTTGTGGTGTATGTAAGGGTTAAACTACATTATGTTTGTTATTCCTTAAAAGATCTAGACACACAAACCTATAAAAATCCAAGTCCATCATCAGGAGGACATGAAATAACAATGATGTGGATGGCAGGATTTCATGGAGAAAGCTGCTGCTCTCCAACAAAAACATTGCTGCCCATCTGCAGTTTGCTAATTGAATCTCAAGAGCATGTGGGCCATGGGCCACGTGGGCCAAGCAGTTTAAGAGAGAAAACCTACCAACACAACAGATTTGAAGCTGTTTTGTAGTAAGCATTTGTAGTAAGTAATGAGCTATAATTCCTCCAAGCCGATGAACATCAAGAGAGAGAGAGAAAGAGAGAGACGGAGAGAGAGATAGAGAGAGAGAACGAGAGAGTGCGGGAGAGATCCAAATCTATCAATTAATATACAACTCCCAGCATGCCCGGACAGCCTACAGCAGAGCATGATGGGAGTTGTAGTTTTACAACAGCTGGAGGGCCACAGGTTGAGCATCCCTGATATCTATCGATCTATCGATCTATCGATCTATCTAATCTATCTATCTAGATTGTTATTAGGAGTTACCATTAAACTTGAAATACTCAGCTCTTAAAAAGGAAAAAAAAAGTTTGCCTTTTGTGATAAATCATTTTATTGAGCCAACAAACCCCTACTATTATAATTTCGCCTACACTTTT
>ONZH01008140.1:0-44362 GCA_900303285.1 Rhinella marina
TACAGGTGCCAATGAAAAGGCTTTTTTTTAAAATATATTTCTAGGTACACAGCCGTGTACAAACAGATCAGACGGTGTGTATGAACACTACGTATATACAATTATTTTGCAAGAGAACGCAAAGTACAGGTGCCAATGAAAAGGCTTTTTTTTAATATATTTCTAGGTACACAGCCGTGTACAAACAGATCAGACGGTGTGTATGAACACTACGTATATACAATTATTTTGCAAGAGAACGCAAAGTACAGGTGCCAATGAAAAGGCTTTTTTTTTAAAAAATATTTCTAGGTACACAGCCGTGTACAAACAGATCAGACGGTGTGTATGAACACTACGTATATACAATTATTTTGCAAGAGAACGCAAAGTACAGGTGCCAATGAAAAGGCTTTTTTTTAAATATATTTCTAGGTACACAGCCGTGTACAAACAGATCAGACGGTATGTATGAACACTACGTATATACAATTATTTTGCAAGAGAACTCAAAGTACAGGTGCCAATGAAAAGGCTTTTTTTAATATATTTCTAGGTACACAGCCGTGTACAAACAGATCAGACGGTGTATATGAACACTACGTATATACAATTATTTTGCAAGAGAACGCAAAGTACAGGTGCCAATGAAAAGGCTTTTTTTTTTAATATATTTCTAGGTACACAGCCGTGTACAAACAGATCAGACGGTGTGTATGAACACTACGTATATACAATTATTTTGCAAGAGAACGCAAAGTACAGGTGCCAATGAAAAGGCTTTTTTTTTAAATATATTTCTAGGTACACAGCCGTGTACAAACAGATCAGACGGTGTGTATGAACACTACGTATATACAATTATTTTGCAAGAGAACGCAAAGTACAGGTGCCAATGAAAAGGCTTTTTTTTATATATTTCTAGGTACACAGCCGTGTACTAACAGGTCAGACGGTGGGTATTTACACCTGGTATACAAAAGGGTATTGCAGGCACACAGAACCCAGAACACTAGAGCCAAATAAACTGTATTTAAAAAAAAAAATAAAATTCACAGCCGTATACTGCCAGATCAGATGGTGCATATACACACTAGGTATATAACAGGGTTTTGCAGCCAAAAAGAACGCAGAACAGTAGTGCCAAATATAGTTTTGTATGTAGCAGAGCACCTAATACACCACTAATGCCTCTCTCTGTCCCTACTCCAGCAGCTATCCCTGAATACAGCAACCGTTCTCTGCAGACTGTATATTGTAGTAAAGCTATCACTGTACTGCACTATAGTAGCCCTGATAAGGGCTTTTAATCACGCTCCTGCCTGTCCAACAGCTAAAACCTATCTGTCCCTTCTCCAGCCTCTGTCCCTGACTAAGTTCACGCAGCATATGCGAACGAGCAGGAAGAGCTGAGTTTTTAATATTCAAGGTCACATGGTTTTTCCAGCCAATCCATGTAGACGCTGTTTTCGCGCTGCCAGCGTGCTCCGCGGGCCTGTCATACCCCCCCTGCATGTTGATTGGTGGAAAAAAGAGCGCCAGGGAAGGTGGGAGGGGAAACGAATTCTAAGTGCGCCATCGCCGTTATACTCGATTGAAATCGAGTATGCCGAATATCGTAGTATTCGATCGAATACCGGCTCGATCGAACACTACTCGCTCATCTCTAATTAGTAGAAAACAATTCTATTGGACCCTGATTCCCAAATTGGGTTCAATATCCTGTCTCGTTTTACCATTTTACTATTATTGAGGTGTCCACTTTGCTTAATAGATAAACAATTCTCTTAGACCTTGATTCTCAAATTGGGGTGAAAAAGCTGTATAATTTAATTTAATGGGGTGCCCACCTTGTTTAATAGATAATTCCATTAGGCCTTGATTCTTCAAAAAAAGGAGTGAATAACCTGTCTTGTTCTACTTTTATTGGGGTGTCCACCTTGTTTAATAGAGAAACAATTACATTAGACCTTTATTCTAAAAAAATGGGTGAATAGCCTGTCTAGTTCTACTGTTATTGGGGTGTCCACACTGACATTAAATAACTTGTATATATACAGTTAGTGTTACTGCACAGGATGTCCAACAAACAGTTGCCAGGGCCCTCCAAAGGAATGGACAATGGCAAAAATGTTGATGTAGCCAGCACAAGTAGCAACAGAAGAAGGGGTGGTGGTGGCAGGTGCCGCAGCAACAGGCTAGAGCTGCCACTGTCCTCCAGAGTTCATATTTATTTTGACGACCAATGCCACTGTTTTGGAATGGTTGACTTTGTCCTTAACATCATCTCAACTGACATCAAGCACACATAGCCAGGTGTTGGTGGGTTCCTTTGATACTGCCTTTAGTTTACTTGGCCCAGGAACAAGCTCTGTTCCCTCACCTGTCCTGAACCTGTCTCTTTCCTTTGCTGCTCTTCCTGCCAGGCAAGTAATGTATGCCGCCGACTCTGCTCCCCTTTTTATGTGAGGACTTGCTTATTGAGGACCGTCAGCAGCTACAGGCCAGCCAAGATTTGAAGGAGAGGTTTACTGTGTCCTCGTTTAGGCATGCAAGTACCGAAGACTGGGAGCAGGTGTTGCGGGCAGTCAGTGACATAGCCATGAAACTGGTGAGGGTGACATAATTGATGAGCAGATAGTAGTGGATGATGATGTAGCAAATCACACATGGAATCCAGGTGAAGAGGGGGTTCATCATCATCAGTGGGTGAGGATGGCAGCTTGCACATGAGACATCAGGGTGCAAGCATGGCTATGAGACAGCAGGGTGGCAGCAGTGTGAGATGTGGAGCCAAGCGTGCCCTGGGTAGACCATCTGCTACTCAGGAGCCTACCTGTCAGGAAACACCTGCGGTGTTTAGCTTTATAGAGGCAGTGGCACACAGTCATAACGGAGTGGTGGGGGTAAAAATGCCATACTCTCCAGTGTGGGAATTTTTAATCAAGTCGCTGGAGGACAGTAGAGTGGTGGTATGTAGGATCTGTGGGCAGAAGATAAAGCGCTGCCAGGGTGCTTATGTTGGCACCATGGTCCTGCATCAACAAATGGATTGTCACCATAAAGTGGCCTGGGAAGACTGTATCACTAATGTAGTGATACAGCAACCACTGCATCTTCCAGCGGCCCGCACCCCTTCATCAGAAGTCAAGGCTCCCCCACCTCAGCAGAAGTAAGAGGTCATTCCTTCCCTTTGTCTATTGCGTCCTAATGCTCCTCCTACTCCTTGTCACGTGTTTCACCAATAATCGATCACCGAGGCGATTGCAAAGACATACAGCAGTATGTGTGCACTCATCCAACGGCGCAGAAGCTGAGCGTGCTCCTGGCTAAGTTTCTGGTACTACAGTCCTTCCCTTTCCATGTGGTTAACACTGCATATTTCAGAGAATTGATGGCATGTGCCAACTATGGTCAAGGGCAATATATGTTGTTTACGGCCCACTGGGTAAATGTGGTTGGAGCCCAGGCTCACCAGCAACTTGGCCAGATGATGGCAATGCTGCCTTCGTGTTGTCATGAGATTTCTGCTTCAATGTCCTCCTCTACCTCCTCATCCTCAACCTTGTCCTCAGTCTCCATTGTAGGCACAGTTCAGAGTGGTCCTCCAGCATACCACCTATGCAGAGCACAGCATTATCACACTGTTCTGCACCTGGCCAGCCTGGGAGAACAGAGTCACACAGAGAGGAACTGCTCCATGTCCTCCACCAAGAAATCAAATCCTGGCTGACTCCTCACCAACTGAAGATCATAACCATGATTACTGATAATGAGAAGAACCCATGAGCCTTGCATGGCGCACGTCTTTAATCAGGTTGTAGCCAGATTCCTGAAGTCTTCTACCGAACTGCAAGATGTCTTGAAAATGGCCAGAAAACTGTGCATGCAATGCAGCCACTCTTACCGTACAAAACAAACCCTCCTTGACCTACAAAGGCAGAATGTTGTTCCTCAACATCGCCTCATATGCAACGTTTGCCTCAAATGCACACTTTGTAACTCCACCCTCTACATGTTGGACCGACTGTATGAACAGAGGAAGGTCATAAACGACTTCTTGATGATGTATGCGGACAGGACTACGCCCCTCATGCATGACACCTTCCTTTTCAGGAGGCCACTTCATTTGTAAGTTGCCAGGACTATGGGATGAATGATGTAATTCCACTCCTTCATGTCCTGAAGCAGATGTCCAGTCAGGAGATCTGCTTCAGGAGAATAAATCTGACCGGCCAGAGGACAGGAGATGTAACGCCTACATCTCATGGCCACCTGAGCCCTGTGGGTGCTGAATTGACAGAGAAGGAGGATAAGGATCAGGAGGAGGGCAAAAACACCCAGGAATTGTATACAGAAATTGGTGGTTTATCTGCCCAAGTGACAGTGGAGGAACAAGAGGAGCAGGAGAAGCATGAAGAGCTGGAGTGCAATAAGACCAAGCAGATGACCCCGACAGACCATTGGCAGTATGCTGTGGAAATGGAGGTAGGGAGTCCCTCAGATTCCTTAGCGCTAATTGAATCAGTGGCTAACAGAATATGTTATTTATCAATCAATATGGACACCCCACAAACAGTGAAATGGGACTAGTGGCGTGCTAAGGGGGGGAGGGGGCGGTCTGCCCCGGGTGCCAGCTTTCAGGGGGTATGAGAAACCAGAAGCAATGAGCGCTTCCATGAATACAGATGGAAACACTCATTGCTAGAGTGCCAGAGCTGGATCCTGTAACTCACTGCTCAGCTCCCATACTACTACTATTAAGGGGGCATCATGGGGATTTCTACTATTGAGGGGGCACAGAGAGCATTATTACTGTGAAGGGGCACAATGGGCATTACTACTATTAAGGGGGCACAATGGGCATTATAACTGTGAAGGGGGTACAATGGGAATTACTAGTATTAAGGGACATTATTACTGTGAAGGAGGCACAATGGGGATTATTACTATGAAGGGGGAACAATGGACATTATTACTGTGAAGGGGGCACAAAGAGAGCATTACTACTGTGAAAGGGGCACACAGAGGGCATAACTACTGTGAGGGGGGCACAATAAGGGCATAACTACTGTGAAGGGGGCACAATGAAGGGATAAGTACTTTAAGGGGGCACAATGTGGGCATAACTACTGTTAGGGGGCACACATCGGTACAAAACTACTATGAAGATTGTACAACGAGGGCAATACTACTGTGAGGGGTGTAAGGGATCGCTCTCTCTCAGGGGATCGCAATCATAAATCTTCCGACACACAGGGGGTTTTAACGTCCAAATGGTGCTTTATTTTCACTCTTTAGCACCAACACACATGAAAAAAATTCAAATAAACACCTGCCCGTCTGGGCTCTACCCAATACACGTCTCTATCTCACCTATAGAGCGCCGTTCACACATGGTATTCAATGCAGCTTCGTCATCCGTATGGTCCAGCAGCCTCATGGCTGTGACCTCGCCAGCACCTTTGGGGGGAGATGGTCCAGTAGTCCTCCTGACTCTGACCGTGCGACCCTCTATCTATAGGCATCGCTGGGCCCCTCAAACTTCAAGCTACACAAAGCCTTGTGGCCCCTCAGCCCTCCTGGCTGAGACCACATAGAGCCTCTGCAGGCCCAACCTCTCAGGCTTCTTCAGCCTTGTGGCCCCCCAGCCCTCCCTAGCTGGGACCACACGGGCCCTATCCAGGTCTGTTCCCTGGGGCCATCTCTCTCCCCAACTCTCATGCACAGAGGGTTGTTTTATCCCTCCGTGATTACCATAGCAGGCCTCACCTGCAATTTCCTCAGCTAACCGCAATACCTGCACTGAAAGGGCGTGGACTGGAAGACTCCCACAACCAACCTGTCTCCAAGTCCAAGAAATCCAGCCCATGTCACTTTAAACAAAAATCTCCAGCAAGCTGTGCCTTCCTGAAGCAGCACCATTTCTGGATTTCAGTTATCTCACCCAGCTAAACTGAACAACGGGTGAGATACACATGCCTTCCAGCACTTATACTGTACACATCACCACAGGGGGTATGATCTTTTTTAAGTATTGGGTGGAGGGTGCCAGAGAAAAGACTCGCCCCGGTGCCAAACAACCTAGACACACCGCTGAATGGGACAGCTCTTTCACATTATATTAGAATCAATGAGTAGCAGAATAGGTTATCTATCAATCAATGTGGATACAGCAGACAGTGTAAAATGAGTCAGATCTTTCCCACTATTAGAATATTGGGCCACTGCACGGTTAAGAAAATTAGACCTGACTGTAACATTGACCTGTAAGGCTTAGTTCACACCTCAGTTATTTGGTCAGTTAATTCCAACAGTTACTGCATGTTGAGCAAAAATCAGGAGCAAATTCTACTCTCAGATAAGGTATCATGAAAAGATCTACACTGTGTTTTTGATCTGTAACTGACCAAATAAGTGAAGAGTGAACTGAACTTGATAGCCACACTACAGCACAATGCAGAAGTGATATGTCAAAAGCATGTGTTTGCACTGCCACAACATGGCTCAAGAACCTTTTTTTCTCCACTACTTTATTGGCATTGCCTCCATGTCCTTCTTTTTTTACACTAAAGAGTCATTGGGACACAGCTCCTGCAGGGGCACACAATGTTTTTTTTCCAGGACTGTTGGTGGCCTGCACGATAATGCGCATGTCTATATACTGTATGTGACCTGTCTGTCACAGTGACTGTTTCACTACCAGATAGGACTAGCTACACTGTTCCTGTAGTTTATCTGCAGGCTGGGATATAGCTGATTTATAGTGCTTTGTGACAAATTAATTCGGAAAAAGTGAATTTCCTGGAGAAATTCAGCAAAGTGTCCAAAAATATTTTTTTTTAAAAGTTCGCTCATCTTTAGCTGCCACCATAATGAAAGAACCTCATCAGAGGCTATTAATTGTAACACATGTACAGAGGTACAGATTGTCATCATTATCAGTTATGTATATGAACTATGAATGAACCAGGTTCGTCAAAGCAGGACAAGCCTGGTTCGTTCATCACTAATACTGACTTAATGATCAACATTAAAAGAAATAAATGCTTGACATAGACCACCGTGTGTGTACTGAATCTATATAATGTATAAGTTTCACTTTTTGAATTGAATTACTGAAATACATTAACGTTTCAATGATATTCTAATTTGTGTGCTTGTGCCAAATTTATGAAATGGCACACCTTAATAATATAATTTGCATGCTTGCAACATAATTTTCATCTATATGTGTAAACGGTACACCAGATGGTTGTCTAGCATGCAGATATGAAATTTGAAAAAGTCACACATAGTAAATATGCCATAATCCAGGTCTAATCTCACTTTCATTCCTTTAATATAGATCCTTAACATGGAAAAGTGAAAAGGTTCACCAAATGTCGCAAAGTTTGACCTAATGTCGCAGAAAACACCACAATTGACACTTTTAACATTTTTAAGCCTTAAAACTTATATATCTGATTTATGTTCTCAAGACACACAAGCATTGTTTGTATTGTTTTGTTAATTAGGTTTTTCTGGCCTCTTTTCAAGAAAGCAGCATGCAGTACTTTTTACTATCTTATGTATGAACAAAAAATGCCATGAAGACAGCTTACTAATGGGCAAACACAATGCTTGGAAAAAGTAACCTAAAAAAAGAAAAAACTTGTAAGGACCTTCAAAGGCTCAGCTATGGCACTATATAAGGATATATTCTTCCCTTAGAAGCAATCCTATGATTTTTCTACATATTAAGGACTGTGAAAAACTGCTGGACCCCTGAGATAAGACATAAGGTTTTCACCACTTGTGTCATTTCTACTTTCACACTACCAGCTATAAATGCGGGGAATTTATCAGAGATGTTATTCTGGTGTAAAAAAGTTGCAAATATTTGTACAAGTGGCAAACTGCAATTTGTTGGACTTTAACACCATGGACACCAAGCAAGATGGCGACAGCCGGCCTATCATGAGCAAATGGACCAGATAAGTATGATTTTTTTTACACTCTTTCAGGTTAAATCGATTCGCTACCATAAAGCACAAAGAAATTTTGCTTTGCGGCAAATCAAATTTATCCAGAAATTTGGATCAAAGCCTGCTCAACACTACCCAATTGCTTGAAATTAGGCATGCAATATATAAAATTTTATAGTATAAAATACATTATCTGACAAAAGTGAGTCCACCCCTCACATTTTAGTAAATATTTCATTATATCTTTTCATGGGACAACACTGAAGGTATGATAAAATGTAAAGTAGTCAGTGTACAGCTTGTATAACAAAGTAAATTTGATGTACCCTGAAAATAACCCAACACACAACCATTAATGTCTAAACCACTTGCAACAAAAGTGAGTATACCACTAAGTGAAAATTGGCAAACTGTGCCGAATTAGCCATTTTCCCTCCCCGGTGTCATGTGACTCGTTAGTGTTACAAGGTCTCAGGTGTGAATGAGGAGCAGGTGCGTTAAATCTCATACTCTCCCATACTGGTCACTGGAAGTTCAACATGGCACCTAATGGCAAAGAACTCTATGAGGACCTGAAAAAAAAAAAGAATTGTTCTACATAAAGATGGCCTAGGCTATAAGAAGACTGCCAACACCCTGAAACTGAGCTGCAGCACAGTGGTCAAGACTATTCAGGGGTTTAACAAGGCAGGTTCCATTCAGAACAGGCCTCGCCATGCTCAACCAAAGAAGTTGAGTGCACGTGCATCATATCCAGAGGTTGTAATTTCAAATAGACATATGAGTGGTGCCAGCATTGCTGCAGAGGTTAAAGGGATGGGGGGGTCAGCCTGTCAGTGCTCAGAACATACACCACACACTACATCAAATTGGTATGCATGGCTGTCGTCCCAGAAGAAAGCCTCTTCTAAAGATGGTGCGCAAGAAAGCATGCAAACAGTTTACTGAAGACAAGCAGACTAAGGACATTGATTACTGGAACCATGTCCTGTGGTCTGATGAGACCAAGATAAACTTATTTTGTTCAGATGGTGTCAAGAGTGTGCGGCGGCAACCAGGTGAGGAGTACAAAGACAAGGGTGTCCTTGCTAGAGATGAGCGAATGTATTCGCCAATTCGTTGATTCATATTGAATGTTGGAAATTTTTAGCTGCGAACCGAATCTGAATATTCGGTGATTCGCTTTGGCTTTGTACGCATTCGCTCCGTAGTTTGTATTATAAATTATACGCTATTGCTACGTATAAGTTACTGTATACGCTGGTGCTTATGAATTCAATGTTAGTTCGTTTATCGTGCGCAAAAGCCCGGGAAGAAAGCGGTCACCTGACCTAGTGGGCAAGGCTTGCTCTGATTGGCTCAGGCTCGGTAAGCCAGTGACGCATCACTTCTGATGCGACTGCTAAGACGAGCAGAAGCACTGTGTGTGAAGTTCTGAGACCTGTTTTGTGAAAATTTGGTGTAATTGCTCTGGGAATCCATATTACACATATCAGGGATACTACAGGGCAAGTGCAGGGCCAGTTCAGGGCTAGTAATTAATCAGGCAGGGAGAGAGAGACAGGGAGAGATAGGGAGAGACGGGGAGATACAGGGACAAAGACCAGCTGCAGGGCCACAGAGTGAATTGAAAAATGTCTGGAATGGATGGGCAAAAGGGGTCCAGTTCCAGCCAGACCTCAAGCTCTAAAAAAAAGGAGAAGGTGACACAGGGAAGAAGTGCCAAAGGACCTGTAGCTGGAGCATCTACTAGTAGTATTCGCAATACTTGGCCGTTGTTCCACCAGGCTAACCCACCAAGGCGCAAAATTGTAGTGGAGGAGAAAGTAGATGAGGTAGTGGAGTGGATGGCATGCTCATCTCAGTCTCAGCCGGATGATCTGCTATCATCTGCTGATACAGTATCCATATGTAGCCAGGGGTCAGACTCAGAGCATTCCTCCTGCTCCACCATTCCACTCCAGCAAACACCGTCATTTTCTGCCACCTCTCGGGCTTTAGTGTTCCCTCCTAGTGGTGTCCCTTCTGCAATTTATTAAAAAAAAGCCACCGAAGCCCACCGCATAATCCGGTGGTTATAGAAGACAGCCTCCCTGAGGATTTGTTAGAGGGCAGTCAGAGTTTGGAATGCCCGGAATTGTCGGTTGGTGGGGAACAGTCTAATTTGCATTCCGAAAAATGTGTTGTGGAGGAGTCTGATGATGAATCTGATGTGTTAGACTGGATGACCTGGGAAGCGGATCGGGCTGGTGAGGAGGATTTGATCTCGGAGGAGGAGGGTGGTAGTAGTAGTGGCAGCAACAGAGGGCAGAGGCGAGTTAGGACAAAGGCTAGTGCTTCCCTGGGAACTAGCAAGACCCCAAATATAGTGGGGCCGGCACCAGGGTGTAAGCATGCAAGGGCTACAAGCTTGGCCAGCTGTGGAGGGTGCACGTCGGGTGTGTGGAAGTATTTCACCACTCTGCTGGGGGATATCAGTATGGCCACGTGTAATTTGTGTAAACAGAAATTGAGACGTGGGAAAGCCACAAATGTTGGGACCACTGCTCTGTGGAACCATTTGAAGCGGCATCATGCCGGCAATTTAGAGCAGCCCATTAATACTAAAGAGCTGGTTACTTCTCCCGGGGTCCCTTCTGTCAGGCAGGCCGCATCCAGGGCCATAGCTCAGCCCGCATCCCGGGGTGTAACTAGTACATCCACCTCATCGTCGGCCAGTGCGTGCATTTCTCCACCTCCTCTCATTCGGCAGCCGTCCATTGCTGAGTGCGTGGCCAGGAAGCAATTTTACGCCACAAGTAATCCGACAGTGCGCAAACTGAATGGTCACCTGACAAAGTTGCTGGCTGTGCAGTCTCTGCCGTACCAGCTGGTTGACTGCCTAGCTTTTAGGGAGCTAATGGCTTGCGCTCAGCCACGCTGGCAGGTCCCTAGCCGGCATTACTTCTCCAACAAAGCTATCCCCGCCCTTTACTCCCACGTGGCTGACAATATTGGACGCTCCCTGCAGCTGTCTCTCTGCAGCACGGGAAAGATAGGCGTATTCAGAATACACTGATAAAAAATGGAGAGCGCAAAATAGGGCAGTACAGTTTTTCACCACCTTGTGTGCACAGAACTCTATGAGCTCACCTGTTAGAGTTGCACTTTAATAGGTGTAACTCTATTGTAGACGTATCGGCTTATGATGAAAATTTCGGGGTAGGACCTGCTGCCAGAGGAAGAAGCATCCATTGAAGTAGTTGCCACGTACTCCAGGGAATCCAATAGTGGAGAATAGGAGAGGCCAGTGATGATCACTCCTTTTATACTTCCTAGTAGGCGCAAAAAAGTCCAATTCCATCGATAATATGCAAAATAATTCTAGGTTTATTATTTTAAATATACATAGAAAATAAAAAAGGGATTATATATATAAAAAAACAGACAACGCGTTTTGGAGAGCTATGGTCTCCTTTATCAGGTCAAAAATATCCATACAATACATAACCTCATATATATAGTGTTTGCCATGTGGAAAAAAACGCCAAAGCAGTATAGTAGGGGGAGGGGGAACCCCCACTATGGGGACACCCCATATACTTTGTATCACATAAAACACATATTATGTATTATAAATAATTAGTTTGGGCCATAAACAGAAGCACATAAAGTTAGAAATACCAATATAAAGTATATAAAATTAACATTAATTAAAACGGAGCCAAGCGGTCACGTGACTCCGACCGCGCAGTCACATGATGTGTTACCTAGGCAACGCTTGAGGAAGTGACCCGGCTGGAGCCGATCACGTGACGCGTCACCCGGGAGACGCGTCCTACCATGAAGAAAAAGAGAAGAGTGAGGGTAACAACCACGTGATCGGTATGTAGCCGGTCACCTGGTGTATCACCAGGGAGACGCGTCTCTCCGGCGGCTGTAAGACAAGTGTAGGTCACGTGATCGGAGTTCCGACCACGTGACCCGACGAGTAGGCTTACTTATAGAGCCTAAAGGTTACGGAAATATAAATGTGAAGATAACGGGGAACCGAATGAATGGAAATATATTCCGGTACACCAGCAGAATTAAACAATAAGCATTTAACTGTGTAAACATATGTATAATGCTACTCAGATCATTACCCGGGCTTAAAGTTGTATATATATTCTCAGCTTTTTCTCAGAATCATTTTGCATATTATCGGAGGAATTGTACTTTTTTGGGCCTACTAGGAAGTATAAAAGGAGTGATCATCACTGGCCTCTCCTATTCTCCACTATTGGATTCCCTGGAGTACGTAGCAACTACTTCAACGGATGCTTCTTCCTCTGGCAGCAAGTCCTACCCCGAAATTTTCATCATAAGCGATATGTCTACAATAGAGTTGCACCTATTAAAGTGCAACTCTAACAGGTGAGCTCATAGAGTTCTGTGCACACAAGGTGGTGAAAAACTGTACTGCCCTATTTTGCGCTCTCCATTTTTTATCAGTGTATTCTGAATACGCCTATCTTCCCATTGTGTTATCCGGGTACTACGGATCGGAGTAGCAGCACATAGGTGGATTATCTTGATACGTCTATAAGTAGTGTTGTGCCTATGATACTAGCACAACCGAATAAGGTGAGCCTTATACTATATATGCCCGTTCCATTAATAGAACGTACTACTCTATATTGCTTCTTTCTATCTCTCTAAGAGCACTTTGAGTGCGGAGTCCTAAGGATAATTCCTCACAAGGATGACACTACGAACCCGCTTCTGTGCAAGAAACCAGATGGAATACTTCAAAGACAGACTAGCGCAGCGTGAACGACTGATTGCACAATGCATCAGGAATCAATCTGACTGCCTAGGGGAGGAGGACTGTCAGAATACGAAGGAAACCATTGATGAGGAATTCCTCTTGAAACTGTTTAATGAACTAGAGAACCTGATGCTGGAAGAGATCCAGCACCACTTAGATGCCACCTTCCTTGAAATATACCTCAGGGAGGGGATCGTCCCAAGAGGCCTACGCCTCAGGTTCGAGAGTTCGTTTAAACAGGATACGTCCTTCTCAGAGGAATGGGATAGTTATCTTTTAGAATGCGCTGGAGGTCTGATTAAAAGACTCATTGAGAAACGTAGGAATTTGTATTTAGATATAGGAAAGAAAATTTGTGATTTACATTAAACTCTGAATAAATATACTAGTAACGGTTCCTTTATGAAATTTGACAGGATGATCACCACACGCATCCTGACATACGAAAAAGAAACATTACAGAAAAAGAGTAGGAAATTGTGCAGAGACAGGTTGGATTTTGCTACCAATAATGTCAAATTCTGGCTCAAAACTCAAACATAATACTGCACCAGTGAATCAGCCTTGGGTTAAGCCGAACAATAGAGTAAATACGGCTAGATCTAAGGGAAAACCCCTAGAAGCAAACCCATCAATACATTTACAAATAGCTCCAGATCCCAACACATACATAATACTGTATCTAAGGCCAATCAGGATCGTCCTAGAGCCTCTAATACAGACACTAGCCACCATCACCTCATTAACAATGGCAAACTACCCACTGCTGTCCAATCATTAAGTACAAAGGATATACACCCTGTCCATACTCCACCGAATAAGCCTATAGAGAGCAATTCCAGTCTGGAATATCATACTCCATCTGCCTCTATTATGAATCGCAATCAGTCTGTATCACCTACGATTTCCACTCTTTTTGATAATGACATTTTAGCTAAATGTGCTCCACTCCACCTACCAGCTACTCAGTTTTCCATCCATCCTACGTCTCCACGGGCAATTAGCCCTAATGGATCTATACACACATCTGCCTCTGATGTTGAGGCAGATTCCCTCATTACATTACATAATATAACACCTCCTTCTATCCAGCACTGTCCCACTGCTCAACAGCACTATGGAACCATAGTTGAAGAGAATTCTATCCGTGGGCCTTCAACTACGGTGTCTTTTTTAGCCCTTCCCCCCCTGATCACGCAGACCCCGCTATACTCAGTGCGGGAGAATCAGAACCTTACAACTATAAAGGATTTCTTCCATCCACTGGGCCAAAAATCAAGCAACAAAAGAAAAAATTTAGAAGAGGATGCAGGGGGGGCAATCGCCAGAACAAAAAGAAAGGCCTAATCAAGAATAGTGCCACTCCTATGGGGAGGGGTATCTTCAATTTATCAGATTACCAACTCTCCAGGAGCGAATCGCAACTCCTGAGCAAAGGCCTCTCCTTTTATCCAACTGCCCCAGTCGATGAATTTAATCTTTTTCTCGACTTTAATAAATATATTAAAAAACTAACTACAAAGAGACACTTCAAACTAATGGAAAAGATGCCCAAAAAAAGTGAGTCTATCCCTACAAACGAGAAATCAAATGAAGAACTGAATGATGCATCTGGAATACCGACTGGCCTAAAACCAATTTCGAACTTTTATCCTGTTCACCATAAAGGGAACTTCATTGAAACCTTTTTTATAGTAGTCTCTGAAGACTTACGTCAGATTAATAAAATAAGGAAAGATGAGCAGAGGGTAAACTCTGGAGAATGGAATCGATACAATAAGAAGAATAGGAGCATAGGAAAGGTTATATGTAATAAAACTAAAAATATAATTAAAAGCAAGAACAACATGAACCTAACACCGGTAGAGGCAAAAGCACTGAAAGAACTACAAAAAAATAGGAATATTGTAATTAGAAGTGCGGATAAAGGAGGAGGTGTGGTTATACAAAACCGAGTAGACTATATGAATGAAGCATTTAGAATTCTGTCTGATCAGGAATATTACCTACCCCTAATGGAAGATCCATCTAAGGCACATAGGGTGGAATTTGAAGCACTCATTAAGATGGGTGACGCCTTTCTGAATAAGAAAGAGAAGGAATATCTCCTAGTTGATAACTATAGTCTAGCTCTTTTCTACCATCTACCTAAGATCCATAAAAGCCTGGAAAATCCCCCTGGAAGGCCTATTATTTCTGGAGTTAATGCCCTAACTAGGAATCTGTCCCATTATATAGATGTGTTTTTGCAGAAACATGTCATGTCATTGGCTTCTTATCTAAAAGATTCCACGGCCTTGATCATTGAGTTACAATCTATTGAATGGAATCCGGACTTATATTGGCTTACATTGGACGTCTCAGCATTGTACTCAAATATCGAGCACACACTGGGAGTTGATTGTATTTCAGAATATTTGAACATGGACACATTAATTCCATCTATACAAAGAGAATTCATTATTAAAGGTATTGAATTTATCCTAACTCATAATGTGTTTACCTTTAATGACAAAATATTTAGACAAATAAAGGGGACCGCGATGGGCACAAAATTTGCGCCAAGCTTCGCAAATCTATTTATGGGCACTTTTGAAAAACAATACGTATACAATACTCAATACTGGAAGGAAAATATTATCCTATTTAAAAGATATATCGATGATCTTATTTTTATATGGCGAGGGGATGAGAACTCTATTAAATCCTTCATTACCCATTTGAATGATAATGACTGGGGTCTAACCTTTACCGGGACATATAATAATAGTAGGATTGAGTTCTTGGATCTGGAAATCAATTCCGAGGCCAGCAATATCTATACACGTACCTTTTTCAAGGAAGTAGATAGTAATAGTTATCTTGACTTCAAAAGTGCTCATTACAAAAAATGGAAAGAAAATATCCCTTTTAGTCAGTTCAAGAGGATAAGAAGAAACTGTACTAGAGAAGAGGATTTTGTGGCGCAAAGTACAGTTATTGCTTCCAGGTTTGAGGAAAAGGGGTACCCATCCAATCTAATTACAGGAGCACTCCAAAAAGCTTCACGTTTGGAACAAAGAGATTGTCTAGAAACAAAACCTTGTAGCAGTAAGAATGATAAATCTGCACAATCTAGATTTGAGTGGAACTTTATTACTACATATACCCAGGACCACAAGTACATACAGTCCACAATGGAAAAATATTGGTATATTCTTCAGAAGGACCCTATACTTGGTCCCATTCTACCGAGAAAACCTTGTCTTACATATAGGAGGGCGCGTACACTAAAAAACGTTCTTGCGCCCAGTAAACTGAAATCTGAAAACAATGAAGAAAAACCAAAGTAGAAAATCCGGGTAGTAGGAAATGTGGTCTACGGCAATGTTTTTGTTGTAAATCTATCAATACAACTAGTCAGTTTATTAATCCTCGGGACAATCTCACTGTCTCCATAAAAGACAGACTTGATTGCGGGTCTTCATATGTTATTTATGCACTTGAGTGCCCCTGTAAATTAATATATATAGGGCGCACTATACAGACGCTACGTAAAAGAATAAATAAGCACAGGTCAAATGTTAAAAAACGATTTTATAAACATAGTATATCAAGACATGTGGCAGAAATACATGAAGGTCTTTTTACAGGTTTTAAAGTAACCCCCCTTGAGCAAATATCAATTAGTGAACAAAACAATATTAACTACATAAGACGGCGTGAAATGTATTGGATTTACAAGCTGAATATGTTGAACCCATACGGGCTTAATGAGGCGTTTGAAATTAATTTATGAAATTTATTTTATATATGTGTCTTTTACCTACGTGTTATACAATATCATTATTCACTTAGTATGATTTTTTAATAATTTTTTTTACATTTTATATATTTTTAAATTTTTTTTTTGTTCCTTTTTCTCTATGATTATTTGTTATTAATTATTATATTTATTGCTTTTATTGGAATATCTTATTTAATATACGGTTATGGGTTTATGTACTGTGGTATCCATATTATATTAATAACCCAGTGTGTATATATACATTGTATATCTACTTCAGTAAATGCTATATATTGTTTAAAAGCTGAGAATATATATACAACTTTAAGCCCTGGGTAATGATTTGAGTAGCATTATACATATGTTTACACAGTTAAATGCTTATTGTTTAATTCTGCTGGTGTACCGGAATATATTTCCATTCATTCGGTTCCCCGTTATCTTCACATTTATATTTCCGTAACCTTTAGGCTCTATAAGTAAGCCTACTCGTCGGGTCACGTGGTCGGAACTCCGATCACGTGACCTACACTTGTCTTACAGCCGCCGGAGAGACGCGTCTCCCTGGTGATACACCACGTGACCGGCTACATACCGATCACGTGGTTGTTACCCTCACTCTTCTCTTTTTCTTCATGGTAGGACGCGTCTCCCGGGTGACGCGTCACGTGATCGGCTCCAGCCGGGTCACTTCCTCAAGCGTTGCCTAGGTAACACATCATGTGACCGCACGGTCGGAGTCACGTGACCGCTTGGTCTCAGTTTTAATTAATGTTAATTTTATATACTTTATATTGGTATTTCGAACTTTATGTGCTTCTGTTTATGGCCCGAACTAATGATTTATAATACATAATATGTGTTTTATGTGATACAAAGTATATGGGGTGTCCCCATAGTGGGGGTTCCCCCTCCCCCTACTATACTGCTTTGGCGGTTTTTTCCACATGGCAAATACTATATATATGTGGTTATGTATTGTATGGATATTTTTGACCTGATGAAGGAGACCATAGCTCTCCGAAACGCGTTGTCTGTTTTTTTTTATATATATAATCCCTTTTTTATTTTCTATGTATATTTAAAATAATAAACCTAGAATCATTTTGCATATTATCGGAGGAATTGGACTTTTTTGCGCCTACTAGGAAGTATAAAAGGAGTGATCATCACTGGCCTCTCCTATTCTCCACTATTGGATTCCCTGGAGTACGTGGCAACTACTTCAACACATGCTTCTTCCTCTGGCAGCAGGTCCTACCCCGAAATTTTCATCATAAGCCGATACGTCTACAATAGAGTTGCACCTATTAAAGTGCAACTCTAACAGGTGAGCTCATAGAGTTCTGTGCACACAAGGTGGTGAAAAACTGTACTGCCCTATGTTGCGCTCTCCATTTTTTATCAGTGTATTCTGAATACGCCTATCTTCCCATTGTGTTATCCGGGTACTACGGATCGGAGTAGCAGCACATAGGTGGATTATCTTGATACGTCTATAAGTAGTGTTGTGCCTATGATACTAGCACAACCGAATAAGGTGAGCCTTATACTATATATGCCCGTTCCATTAATAGAACGTACTACTCTATATTGCTTCTTTCTATCTCTCTAAGAGCACTTTGAGTGCGGAGTCCTAAGGATAATTCCTCACAAAGATAACACTACGAACCCGCTTCTGTGCAAAAAACCAGATGGAATACTTCAAAGACAGACTAGCGCAGCGTGAATGACTGATTGCACAAATGAAACCATCGATGAGGAATTCCTCTTGAAACTGTCTAATGAACTAGAGAACCTGATGCTGAGACCATAGCTCTCCGAAACGCGTTGTCTGTTTTTTATATATATATATAGATATATATATATATATATATATATATAATGCCTTTTTTTATTTTCTATGTATATTTAAAATAATAAACCTAGAATCATTTTGCACATTATCGGAGGAATTGGACTTTTTTGCGCCTACTAAGCAGCATAAAAGGAGTGATCATCACTGGCCTCTCCTATTCTCCACTCTCTGCAGCACGGTGCACATCACGGTGGACACCTGGAGCCGTGTTTACCGCCAGGGACAGTACTTGTCCTTTACTGCCAACTGACTGAATGTATTTAGTGGCAGCGAGGCAGGAACCCCCCAGCAACCGGGTCAATTGCTGTTGGCACCTCCACGCGCTTTCCAGCCAGGATTGCAGCAGACCACCCAACAAATATCCGCTTACACCTCCACGGGCAGTGCGCCTGCTGGAGCGTCAGGGCAGCGAGTTACCCCTGCTCCTTCATATCACATGTACCAGGTGAAACGCTGCCATGCAGTGTTAGACTTAGTTTGTCTTGGTAGTAGCAGCCACACAGGCCAGCGCTTGCAAATAGCGTGCTGGCTGACTCCACGGCAGCTGGAAGTGGGCAAGGTAGTGAGTGACAATGGGACAAATATAGTGGCAGCGCTGAACCTGGGTCAATTCACGCATGCCCCCTGTATGGCACATGTCCTAAATTTAGTGGTGCAGAGATTTCTAAAAACATTCACTGGCCTGCGCACAGTGCTAGCAAAGTCGCGGAAGCTTTGCACTCATTTCAGCCATTCATATGTATCTCGCCACGCTCTGGTGGAACTGCAGCGTTAAAACGGTCTTCCGCCACACCGCTTAATAGGTGACGTGCTGACCCGGTGGAATTCCACTCTTCATATGTTGCAGCGACTTCTAGAGCAGCGTAGAGCAGTGGAAGATTTTGTCCAGCAGCAGCCAGAATCTTCCAGCATAGGGAGTAGGTGCGGCTTTGATTTCCGGCAGGCTGGTCCAAGATGCCTGCACTGTTCTAAGGCCCTTAGAAGAAGCCACAAAATTGGTCAGCCAGGACAGCTGTCGTGTGAACGACATAATTTTAATAATATTTGTGCTGGAAAAGACACTTACACTCATGCAGCAGGGGGCAATGGGGGAAGGAAATCCTGGCCATTTGTCTGCCCGCCATGCTTTCACTGTAGGGGAGCCCCAATACCAAAGTTCCCTTGCGAACAGGAGGAAGATGAGGATGAGGAGCTTCAGTTAGAGGAGGGATGAGAGGAGGAGGATTTTAATGAGAATGATGATGACCAGGAGGAGGAGAAGAAACAGCTGGAGGATGACGATGATGAGACTTTCAGAGACACAGCAGTTTCTCAGAGAGAGGCTGAGATGGAAAGAAATGGCCTCTCAGGCACGCTGGGCAGGATGGCGAGTTGTATGCTCACATGCTTACGCACTGACAGGTGTATCCTAATCATAAGGCAGACTGACGAATACTGTCTGGCGATGCTTCTGGACCCGCGGTATCAATCCAACATGGGGGATTGTTTTCCTCCCCAGGAAAGGGAAGAGAAATTAGTATCATTGTGGGAGAAGCTATGTAGTAACCTGGCCACAGGTTTCAGCCAGCCCCATCCTGCTGCCAGCTTGTCTGAGAAGGAGGTCCGGCCAAGTCATCCACCTTCTGCCACAACCAGCAGCAGCCAGTTAAGCCTAATTAGTATTATGCAGGAATTTTTCTCTGCAGGCTCCCAACAGCTACAGCCAAGTGAGCAGGCCCAGATCACCCGCCTCAATGAGCAGGTTCAGGAGTACCTGCAGTCTGGCTCACAAAGCCTCTTCTCAGACCCCCTGGACTTCTGGGCAAGCAGATTACAACAGTGGCTGGAACTGTCCCACTATGCACTAGGGATTCTTTCCTGCCCAGCCTCAAGTGTCATGTCAGAAGAGGTTTTGTAGCGCCGCTGGGGGGTAGTGACACCCAAAAGGACAAAACTGTCACCGGGCAGTGTTCAAAAAAATACCTTTATAAAAATGAATAAAGGCTGGATTACATCCGAATTTCAAACTCCTCTTGCTGATGCTGGTGGTGATTAGATCAGGCCTTGCAGGGCAGAATAGTCTGAGTGTCTTCCCACTGTTGCTGTCAGCCGGCCCATAATTTTACTGCCAAATGTCTTGTGTCATGTCATGGGCTGTGCGAACCTGAAGTCTTCAAAACCCTTTTCAAAAGCAAACACTGTTGTCTACCTCCGCCTCCGTTTTCTACGCTTAGTAGGAGAGTAGCTGTTGTTGGTTAATGTTACTAATAGTTCTATTTAGTATTGTTAAGTTTGTTTTGGAGCCTCAGCCTTTAGCCCCCCCCTCCAATATATATATATATATATATACACAGTATATATATATATATATATATATATATACACAGTATATATATATATATATATATATGTTATATATATTAGTAACATAGTTTATAAGGCCAAAAAAAGACATCTGTCCATCCAGTTCGGCCTGTTTTCCTACAAGTTGATCCAGAGGAAGGCAAAAAACTCCTGTGAGGTACAATCCAATCCCCCACTTTAGGGAATAAAATTCCTTCCCGACTCCAATCAGGCAATCAGAATTACTCCCTGGATCAACGACCCCTCTCTAGTAACTATAACCTGTAATATTATTACCCTCCAAAAATACATCCAGGCCTCTCTTAAACTCTATTAGTGAACTTACCATCACCACCTCCTCAGGCAGAGATTTCCATTCCATAGTCTCACTGCTCTTACCGTAAAGAATCCTCTTCTATGTTTGTGTACAAACCTTCTTTCCTCCAGACGCAGAGGATGTCCCCTCGTCACAGTCACAGTCCTGGGAATAAATAGATCATGGGAGAGATCTCTGTACTGACCTCTGATATATTTATACATAGTTATTAGATCTCCCCTCAGTCGTCTTTTTTCTAAAGTGAATAAGCCTAATTTTGATAATCTTTCTGGGTACTGTAGTCCACCCATTCCAGTTATTACTTTAGTTTCCCTCCTCTGAACCCTCTCCAGCTCTGCTATGTCTGCCTTGTTCACAGGAGCCCAGAACTGTACACAGTACTCCATGTGTGGTCTGACTAGTGATTTGTAAAGTGGCAGGACTATGTTCTCATCACGGGCATCTATGCCTCTTTTGATGCAACCCATTATCTTATTGGCCTTGGCAGCAGCTGTCTAACACTGGTTTCTAAAGCTTAGTTTGCTGTTCACTAAAATTCCTAGGTCCTTTTCCATGTCAGAGTTACCCAATATTTTACCATTTAGTATGTACTGGTGACTTGCATTATTCCTTCCCATATGCATAACCTTAAATTTGTCAGTGTTAAACCTCATCTGCCACTTCTCTGCCAAAGCCTCCAGTCTATCCAGATCTATCTGTAGCAGTATACTGTCCTCTTCTGTGTTAATTATTTTACACAGTTTAGTGTCATCTGCAAAAATTGATATTTTACTGTGCAAGCCTTCTACAAGATCATTAATAAATATATTGAAGAGAATAGGGCCCAATACTGACCCCTGTGATACCCCACTAGTTACAGTGACCCAATCTGAGTATGTACCATTAATAACCCTCTGTTTTCTATCACTGAGCCAGTTACTTACCCACATACAGACATTTTCTCCCAGGCCAAGAATTCTCATTTTATATACCAATCTTTTATGTGGTACCGTGTCAAATGCTTTGGAGAAGTCCAGATATACGACATCCATTGATTCGCCGCGGTCCAGTCTACAACTTACCTCCTCATAGAAACTGATTAAATTGGTTTGACATGACCGATCCCACATGAAGCCATTAAAAAAATAAATACAATTTTTTACACTGTCTCTGCCTCCCGTTACCAGTTACATTAGGGGACATTGTTATACACCACCGCAGTTTGTTGTTTTTATTTTACCAATCACTCTATGCTGATATACCCCGTCCCCTACTACTACTGGCCGGGGCAGCCATGAAAAGCTCATATATAATTTTCACTGCCTATGTTAAGGTAGAATGTACAGGCTTGCTGCCCAAACAAGCCAAGCCTCTTTTTATTTTACTGTCTGTCAATTGCAATCAGTGAACAGGAGTGTGTGTAATTTAGTAATACTTCGGCCGGCAGACACCGCTGTGTTCATTAATATGGGAAAATGGCCATGGGAAAAAAAACTCTGTCTTCTTCACACTATGTCAGGATCAGGAAGGTGTTAAAGGTGTTAAAAATACAACAGTTACATGTATTTTCGCTCTGGCTGCCTCTCAGCAGGGGTTAACGTGCTGTGGCCGGATCCGCGGCCCGCCCCCATTACAGTGAATGGGGCCGGAGCGCGGTTCCAGCCCCACACGTGTACCTGCGGCAGCACGGATCCAGAAGGACCCTTCACCCCCGGATCCGGGCTGCCGCTAGTGTAGAAGTAGCCTTACATTCAACTCTAATGAACAGTTGTACCTACATCGGAATAATTTGGGGCTGGAGGATCCCGTTCCTAACCACTAGTGCTCTTACTGCAGCTGCACTCCCACGTAGCTTGGATGAAAAATAAATTAAATATGTTTTACACTTACTAGAGGCTGCAGGTACTTCAGGGGCCGTCCTGCCTCGACGGTGGTGACGCCGTCGTTGACGGTGCTCTGCAACATAAAAACGTACACAATTGTTAGATGATGACTCTTTTTAATACTAACACATACTACTATGAAGATATTATGGGTGTGAGAGGGGGGCCATATCATATTTTTTCTTCTAAAAAGTTATTTATAGCAATAGATAACGTTATTGTCACAATAACGTTATTGTCACAATTCCACTGTGCGGTAGGAATACTTTGGATATCGCCCACTGACAGTAGCTGCAACATGGGCACATCTTTGAGTCTGTGTGTAGGAGGAGGAAGCGCTAACTATGAAGGGGCTAAGGGTACTTTCTTTCACACTAGTGCATTTGCCTGACACAAACTGGATAACGGCCAGCACCATTAACAATAATGACTAGAATACCTTCACTTAAGTTGTTTTGGTCGAGTTAGAGGCATTGCCTAGCATGAAACAAAATTACTGCAGCGCACTACACACGCTCACGTTGTCCTTCTATACTTTTTTCATTATTGGCACTCACTGCTGGTATATATACAATACAGTACACTAATTTTTTAACATGTTTTTACTTATCAAATATTTTGTTACTCACCCTGCCGTATCTCTGCGAAGATCTCATTAAGCCGCTCTGGGCATTTGAATTTCAGATCGGACCATTTCCTCTGGATCTGGCCCTGGGTCCGCACGGTGTGGAAACGATGGCACAAGCCTTGGATCACCTGCTGGATCACCTCCTTCTTATGCTGGTTTTGATGGCGGTGTGTGCCATCGTAATCCTCTCTGTCCATCAGCCGGATCAGGTATTTCAGCTCTCCAAAGCTAAATGATGAGGATCGCCTGGATGCCATTTTCAACTATTCTCTCAGCCTCTGAGGAGTGCACGCCGTATATTTTGTACGCAAATGCAACAAATCTATTTGTCGAATACACGAATCTTAGGAAAAGTTTGGTGAATGTTCGGCGAATAAAATTTTGAATGGTGGTGGTAGGGTGATGGTGGGAGGTTTCATAAGTGCTGCTAGCTGTAGGGAGCTACAGTTCATTGAGGGAATCATGAATACCAACATGTATTATGACATACTGAAGCAGAGCGTGATCCCCTCCCTTCGTAAACTGAACTGCAGGGCAATATTCCAACATAACAATCCCAAACACACCTCCCAGTTGACCATTGCCTTGCTAAAGAAAGAGAGGGTACAGGTGCTGGACTGACCAAACATGTCTATAGGCCTAAACCCTATTGAGTATCTGTAGGGCATCCGGAAGGTGGAGGAATGCAAGGTCTCTAACATCCACCAGCTCTGTGATGTCATCATGGAGGAGTGGAAGAGGATTTCAGTGGCAACCTGTGTAGCATTAGTGAACTCCATGCCCAAGAGAGTTAATGCAGTACTGGAAAATAATGGTGGCCACACAAAATTTTGACACTATGGGCACAATTTGGCCATGGTGTTTGAAGTGACACAGGTAAAAAAAAATGGTTAAAATGTGCCTGGTTATGAAGAAAATACCCTGATGCTGAACCAGTTAAAGGATAATAGGAAGTATAGTGAGATCCTATCAATGATTTCCAGGAGCAGTCTGGGCTGTGGAAAGGGGGAAAATTCCTCCTTGGTTCAGTTCACCAGTAGATGTTTAGGATCACATTGGTGATGCAGGGCAGGTAAGTCAGGCATTATATGAGAGACCTTGTGTCTGGCATCAATCAATCCCTGGACTTTCCCAAAAGTAGCTCCTGAGAAACAAGAAGTTGGCTAGAACAGGGTTAGAGCTATGAATAGCAGAATAGTGAGGGCAGAACTTAGAAGAAGATATGGGCAAATTTATTAAAATTAGTTTCAGGCCCTAATCTAATTGTTCAAAAATTTGGTTTGGATCCAAATCAATTCTTTTCCAATCAAAAAATTCCCAATTGTTCAGAAAATTGGTATATAACACTCAAAGTTCTCATATTTTTCTCCCTTGTATTTCTCTCTTTTCTATTTTTTTCCAATATGTTTTTCTCTGTTTCTCCCCTTTAGTAAATAATGGCAGCATGGCATGATATATGTAGCTATGGATAAACTTATGGCTCACTGGATAAATGAACAGTCCGTTTCAAACACACATTACACCATCAGATTTATTTTTATTTATCTCATTTTAATATTAAAAACCATTTCTAAAATTGTCCCTTATTATAGACATAGGGGGTTATTTATCAACTTAAATGATTAGGTCATTAGGTCATTTATCAATTTAAACTAGATTATGCATATTTCAATTGCAGATTTTACCACAATCTGCGACTTTTCCCAACTCATGCCAGGTCTAAAGAAGTGGGCGTGGTGTGGGCAGGGAAGGGGACAGGCCGGCAGGCTTGTCTTATTCATAATTTTCTATGCCTGTTCTAGGAAGCGGGCTTACATTTAGAACAAATGCTGGATGCCCCAAAGTTATGGAGTGGTTGGCACTATTTAAAATGCCAGTTTTAATAAATGACCCCCATAATGTCTAAACACGTCATGGTATTGAAAAAAAAACAGTGGTTTGCTCTGAACTAGCAGTCTAGCAGTCTACAAAATATCCCTTAACAGGGGCAGATGTCTTCCGATGTCTATGCACACAGGGTAGTATCGGAAGAAACAGTGATTTGTACTGAACATGCAGCCAAAAATTCTACCTTTTTTGGGGAAAAAGCAACACTACAGTGTAGATTTGGAACCTCAGGGATAAGTAAGTGATGTGTAGCTCTGTAAGGACAGTAGTAGTAGCAGCAGCAGTAGCAGTACAGTATGAAACCTAACAGAGGATGTAGGAGATGTGAGACTGTGTAGAAGTAATAGTAGCGGCAAGGCAGTGGATTTGCAGCTCTGTAGGGGTAGCAGAAGTGGTAGTAGGGGGAGTAGCAGCTGCAGCAGTTGAGGCAACATCATCAGCGATGCAGTATGGAACATGAAGGATAGGCAGACAATTGCAGGGGCTTCTGTTAGCAATAGCATTTCTATACATTGAACTCATCCACACAAATCCATGCCACAATTTTTTTTTTGTCTTAGTTTAATGACACCTACCATACTGAGTACCCCCTTTGACAGTAAGCTGGATGCTGCACAAGGCAGTACAGTGATAGAAAATTGAGCCAGTTCTGGCCACTGTTCCAATCTGCCTGCTCAGAAGTCCATAGAGTCAGGGAGCACAGTATGCACCATAGCAATAAACTTGGATGTTCAGATGGTAGGTCTCTGCTGATGTACATCAGCTTGGTGCAGCACTTGAATAAACTGTGTAATCATCTGTGTTCATCAATGTGAATTGGTTGCTGCTGGTGTTGATCTGGCTTCTGCTACTTGTACTAACAGAGAGGGCGAGAGACTGCTGGCTCAGCAGGAAAGTGGCCCCTCGTCAAACACGTACAGTAGGCAGCAGCCATCTGCTCAGTGAAAGCTACTGCAAGCTTTGTACAGAGCATATCCTAGCACTACAACAACTTTGCCTCCCTTTCAGGATCAGGAAAGCATTAAAGTGGTTTGGAGGGTTGCGATTTCACTCTTAGAGTATACAAGCCATCACTGAGTACAGGATAGAACTATTTTGGCAGAAAATCCTACAGGCAGATCTGCCTCAAAACCTCCTCCGAAATGCCAGGTAATGAGGAAAAAATGTTAGACTCAACCTAAGGCTACGTTTACAAGAACATTGTGTTTTGCGGATCCGCAAAACATGGATATCGGCCCATGTGCGTTCTGCAATTTGCGGACCACACATGGCCGCAATTGCGGACAAGACTAGGACATGTTCTATTCTTTTTGCGGGGCCATGGCACGGAGTAACGGATGCGGACAGCACACGGTTTGCTGTCTGCATCTTTTGCAGCCCCATAAATATGAATGGGTCCCCATCTGAGCTGCAAAATATGCGGGTCGGATGCCAGGAATACAATGTGAATGTAGCCTAAGGGTTCATGTACACGAGCATGTGCAGTCAGTGCCCGTGCTGTGGACTGTAATTTGCGGTCCACAACGCACGGGCACTGACATTGGGGCACATTCATTTGAATAAGGTCCGCGATCCGCATCCGAGGGTCCGCACCGCAAAAAAAGTAGTGTTTGCGCTACTTTTTTGCAGTGCGGAGGTACGGCCAGAAACACCACGGAAGCACTACTTCTGATCTGTGCCTCCGCTCTGCATCTCCCGGATTGCGAACCTATTAAAATGAATGGGTCCATGATCTGTGATGCGGGCTGCACATGGCCGGTGCCCGTGTATTGCGGACCCGGCGTATGCGGGCGCAATACGGGCACGGGCCGGCACTGGCCATGTACATGAGCCCTAAGGATGAGTCTAGCATTTTTCCCTCATTGCCTGCCATTTTTCTCTGTTAAATGTGTGCTCCGGCAGGCCAAACATCTGAAATATGGATGTATAATGTGTCCGTATTACACTAATGCTGTAAAATACTTTAAATGTTACAAAATAAAAATGCAACCAAAATGCATGTTAGAAACACTTTGAAAAGTGCTTGAAACTAATGGTGTTTTTATAAGTGTAACAATACTTAAGAAAATAGTCTTTGTGAAGGTATCCTAAAAATCCAGCCAACTCTGAGTGTGTGAATATAAAATATCTGTTTTTCTTATATGTGCAGCTGGAAAACTCATGGAACAATATCACCAAGGGGAAAAAACAGATTGTGCCAATTAAAAAGCCTGTCTTTTTATTTTTGGCACAAGCTACATTAGGATTGCTGACATGCAGGAAATGTCATGTTTTATTGAACAATCTTAAAGTGGCTTTTTACTTCCAGTAACGAATAATAATTCAGCATTTTAGATAAGACTTTCTTGCCATAAATGATTGTTTTATTTATTCTCATTTTTGATAGATGTACTTGGCAAACATCCTTCACATCACTTTGCAACACGAGTCAAAAATCTTGCTTGACAGAAAGATTAATTAATGCTTCTTTTGTATTGCAAGGAATCTCTATCTTAATGATTATGCATGTTTAGTAGTATGGGCAATGTAAAGATAGTTTCTCTATAGGAGCAAATGTACTTCCTCACAATGTGAGAAAAACCTTTTTTATCTTCATATCTTGAAATATTTTCATTATATAAGGGCTCATGCACACCAATTTTTTTTTTTTTCGGTCTGCAAAACACAGATCCCAGCCAATTGCATTTTTTAACTTCTGTAGAAATGTCCTATCCTTGTCTACAAAATTCACAAGAATAGGAGATATTTTATCTTTTTTTGAGGGGCCAAGGGATGGATGTGTGCTGTCTTCATCTTTTACAGCCCCATTAAAACAAATGGGTCCGCATCCGATCTGCAAAAAATGGTTAGGAGCTCTAAGGCTTTACTTGTCATTCTTAAAAATAAAAAATGTAATATAGAGAAACAAGAATAATCTACAGAAAATACAGATGGAGCAATACAGAATCCAACAACTTCACAGTAGATTGAGGCACCCAATAAAGTGCAGTAGTCGCTATATTCACCTATTGCACATTAAACAGAACAATCAGCACCACACGCCTCCATGGATATAATTTATGAAGCACAAAAAGCTTACTGGAACAGTATACAATCTTGTGGTGAGTGCTTAGTCGCAATACAGATTCACAACAAAGTCTGCAAAAAGATGCAACATCCACATGACTTCATTCACAGCTCGTTATTATCGTTCAAGCTAGTATATATTTAGGGAGTTGATATGCAGTGGACGGTAACAGTGGTTTTACATCCTGTGACGCTTCCTCCAGGCCATTGATGTACACTGCTTAACATCTTCCTTCTTGCATGATAATAAAGAGCGGCAAATGAAGGGCAATGGATATTATTCACCAATTGTTCCACAAGGCAATGTTTCAGCTTCTATTTGGAGCTACTTGCATGCAAAACACAGGGTTAGGCATCATGCACACAACTGTATCTGATTTTTGGTCCTCAAAAACTGACAGTTGAAAAACAGCTTCTGTGTGTGTTCTCAACAATAGATAGGACTTTTCTCATCCACAAAAGTGGATACAAATAGGTCCTGCAGTGAGATTCTTGGATAAGGCACACAGATCCATAAGACAAATTGTGTATGTGCATGACCCCAATGAACTGTATTTTCATATTTTCATCAATGTGTTATGTGTTTCAAAAATAAATAACATACAGAACTAAAATATGGCTATGTGCTTGAGTCCGTAGTGCATATAAATTACCCTTGATGCATATAAATTACCCTGCTCATTGAAGAAGCACTCCAGTATTTTTTTTTTCCTATATAAGGCAGCATACTCTATTATTTAAATAAAATATTGGGTAAGCACTTGTGTATGCCTTGAACAGTATACACTTTATTTAGTTGAAGTGCATATACAGTACGTCATCTGCCATCTTGACTCCTTCTTTCCCTCTCATGTGATTTCTATAGTGTACTCTCATGTGCAGTCTTAGGGTAGCTGCACAAGGTGCATATTTATATGCAGAAAATTCACATGAAATGCACACTAAAACCACACAAAAAACACACATAAATTATGTTTTTGGTGCATTTTTTGTGTGTCTTTTATGCATTTTTTATTGATGCAGATTTTCCTCAAATCTTATCCTTTCATTGAAAAGGGTGAAATCTGCACAAGAAGAATGCTACAACAATTGACATACTGTGGATTTCATAATCCACACAGCAGGTCAATCTCTTCACCTAAGAAAAAAGTAAAGTGTACATAAAATGTATCTAATCTCATACAGTTTACTGGTACTGTATACTGCATAAAAAATCTATGCCAAAAAACTGCACATAACCAGCATCATGTGCAGCCACCCATAGGGTATGACTACACTTGGCGGTCGAGATCTGTTCAGGTTGCTGCCAGCTGTGGTCAAGAACCGGGCGGCCAATTAGGTTGAAGCTTCCTGATAGGTAACTGTATAGGCAGTCTGAATTCTTAATATTCACACTGTATTGAAGGTACCGGGCGGCCATTAAGAATTCTGACCACCTTCATTAGTTAAATATTAGACAGCTATGGCCTAATTGTCCGTGCGCTTTTTGACCGCAGCTGGCCCAACTTGAACAGATCACAACTGCATCATGTGGTCATACCCTTACAGTACACATTTCTATTATGCCTTGACTTTTCAAAGGCAGGGAGAAAAGTCTTAACATTCTCCAATTGTTCTGCCCTGAGTCCTAAGTGCAGCAAGTAAAAGAGCTTAGTGATATACTGCACAACTTCTGCTCCCTAACTTACACTACCAAGTCTCTGGTGTTTTCTATCACGATGCTCCCTCACACCACTCTCAACCAACAGGGAGAAATCTATCAAACACAGTCAGTGTGTGGGGAGGGCAGTCTGAATATACATCTCATATGAGTAGACTGGAGACTCTGGACTCGTCACACACATAGCAGACACAGTGTGAGTCCGGGAGGGTTTATAACACTGTATAAACTGACCTACTCTATCAATGCACTTCTCTTCCCATACGTCAGAAATGATATCTTCAGCTATATGCCATGCATTGTGAAACATTCATAGGGACAAGGAGTGTAAAGCTTGGTAGGGAGGTGTCTGAGAGTTGGCATTAGGGCATGACCACATGGTAGAGTCATGTCATGGTTGAAACATGGGCGTGCAGCATTAAGTACTGCTTAAAGGGGTATTCTCATCTTGGACAATGGGGGCATATCGCTAGGATATGCCCCCATTGTCCTATAGGTGCGGGTCCTGCCGCTGGGACCCGCACCTATATCGAGAACGGGGCCCCCAAAGTGAAGAAGTGCGCACCGCGCAAGCGCGGCCCGCTCTCCATTCACTTCTATGGGGCCAGTGCTCGGCTATCTCCGTCGGCTCCATAGAAATGAATGGGAGCGCACTGCGCATGCACGGCCACCGCTCCCATTCATTTCTCTATCGAGCCAGCGCTCGGCTATTTGCGGCGGCCCCGTAGAAGTGCATGGAGAGCGGGCCGCACTTGCGCGGTGCGCACTTCTTCACATTGGGGGCCCCGTTCTCGATATAGGTGCGGGTCCCAGCGGCGGAACCCGTACCTATAGGACAATGGGGGCATATCCTAGCGATATGCCCCCATTGTCCAAGATGAGAATACCCCTTTAACAGTAAAGGACGCAGCAGGTTCTAGCAGAACTGATGAAGACCACACTGTTTAGTCAGTCTGCATTGTTAATGGCCACAGTGCACCCGCAATATCAAACAGCTATTATCAATTAGACCTACCAAACACTGCAGTCCTCATTAGTATAATTAGAGCCCATTGTGGCCTCTATGGTCGCATGATGCTGAAGTGCAGAGTGTCCTTGTTGCAATTGTGACTCAGGATTGCCATGTGGTTGCACCCCTAGGGTTTTAATATCTGATGGTGTAATCCAGGGATGCTCAACCTGCGGCCCTCCAGCTGTTGTAAAACTACAACTCCCATCATGCCCTGCTGTAGGCTGATAGGTGTTGGCTGTACAGGCATGCTGGGAGTTGTAGTTTTGCAACATCTGGAAGGCCGCACAGGTTGGGCATCCTTGAATCTTGTCGTTTATAGGATGTTGTTCACACAGGGGAGGGCAGTTACATACATAGTTACATAGTTAATACGGTTGAAAAAATACATAAATCCATCAAGTTCAACTAAGGGATAGGTGGGGACATGAATCCCAGAAGGAAGTGAGACTCAGATTTCTATACGTTTTAATAAGCATTAATGTTTGCTTTGAGAATTTATCTAAACCCTTTTTAAACCTGTCCACTGTTCCTGCTTTGACCCCGTCCTGAGGAGGTCTATTCCACAGATTTACAGTACTTACAGTAAAGAAGTTTTGACACTTTTGGAGACTGAACTTTTTGTTCTCCAGTTGGAGGCAGTGCCCCCTTGTCTTTTGAGGGCATTTTACATGGAACAGTTTCTCTCACTATTTTTTGTATGGCCAATTGATATATTTGTATAGGTTAATCATGTCCCCCCTTAGACATCTCTTCTCAAGACTAAATAACTTAAATTATTTTAATCTTTCATCATAACCCTAACAGACCCTCTGTACTTTTTCCAGCTGCAGTGCATCCTTTCTATGGACTCTTGCCCAGAACTGTACTGCATATTCCAGATGAGGCCACACTAACGCTTTGTAAAGTGGTAGCATTACATCCCTGCCCCGCAAGTCCATGCCTCGTTTAATGACAATATCCTGGTGGCCTTAGAAGCAGCTGATTGACACTGTATGCTATTATTCAATCTGTGATCTACAAGGACACCCTAATCCTTCTCTACAAGTGACTCCCCCAGTGTTACATCCCCAAGGACATATGATGCACAGAGGTTATTACTACCAAGATGCATAACTTTACATTTATCCATACTTAACCTCATTTGCCAAGTTGATACCGAATCACTCAGAGTGTTCAAGTCAGCTTGTAGTTTAGTGTCATCTGCAAAAGTAGAAATGGTGCTATTAATCCTGTCCTCGATATCATTAATAAATAAATAAATTAAATAATATAGGACCCAGCACTGAACCTTGGGATACACCACTTATAACCCGGGACCATTCTGAATAGGAATCATTGACCACAACTCTCTGGACACGGTCCTTCAGCCAGTTTTCAATACAATTACAAACTATACTTTCCAAGCCTATAGACCTTATTTTACCTATTAAACGCCTATGAGGGACAGTATCAAAAGCCTTTTCAAAATCCAGAAATACTACATCCACAGCCGTCCCTCTGTCCAGGCTGCTACTCACCTCCTCATAAAAACAAATCAGGTTAGTCTGACAAGTTCTCTTCTTGGTAAACTCATGTTGGTTATCATTTATAATATTATTTACAGTCACATATTCCTGTATATAGTCCCTTAAGGTCCTTCAAACATTTCTCCCACAACAGAAGTTAAACTAACTGGTCTATAATTACCTGTGGAGGACCTAGATCCTTCTTGTAATATGGGCACCACATTCGCCTTGCGCCAATCACTTGGCACTGTACCAGTCCCTTGAGAATCTTTAAAAATTATAAACAGGGGCACAGCAATGACTGAACTGAGCTCTTTAAGCACTCTTGGTTGTAATCCATCTGGACCCGGAGCCTTGTTCACATTTACCTAATTTAACTTATCTTGGACCATATCTACAGTTAGTCAATTGAGTATATGACTGGATGTACTAACAGCCCCAGCACCACAGATATCAGTTCCTTTCTCTTCTTTTGCATATACAGAGCTAAAAAAAACATTTAGTAACTCTGCCTTTTCCTTATCTTCAGTGACTAACACCCCTTTACCATTATTTAGGAGACCTACCTTCTGGTTTTGGTTTTTTAGTATTTATATATTTAAAGAATTTTGGGGGATTTGTTTTACTCTCCTTTGCCACCTGCTGTTCATTTTGTATTTTTGCTAATTGTATCTCCTTTTTACAGATTTCATCAAAATAAACATGAGATCAAGTTCTGGACTGTTAGTCAGACTGGGGATTACATAAGTCAGCTGCCTATATTGAAAGGGTTCAAAATGTATGGATCACCTCTTATGACTAGTATTGAGCAAAGCGAAGCATTTGAAGCAGAATTCGATCTGAAGTTTAGAAAAACTTCAATTTACAACAAATCCGAATTTCCTCATGCTTTGTGGTAACAAATCAGTTTTTCTTACAAAGTGAAAGTAAGAAGCCCAGGAACACAAGATCACCCATAATGCCATGCAACCAGCCAGTCTGCAGATAGCAATCCCATGTGATGTCACAGCCCTATAAAACCCTCATCCCGTGTGGTCTCCTCTATTGTTCTGTGAGCTAAGCATAGGGAAAAATGTGTCAAGAGCTCATGCGCTAAGGACAGTGTTTCTGAAAATGATTATAGAACAATATTGGAGAGGGAAAGTGCAGGGAGACTGCATCAGTTTTATTTATTTATTCCTACATTTATTTATTCCTACATCAGCCGTAAAATAAGATATGTAATTCAATATCAATAAGATGGAATCCTATATTATTGTGGTGCCAGAATGCTAACCAATACCATCCAGTCTACACCCCTTAGGGGGCCAAATCTAATGATGACCATCCTCATCTTCTGCTGGCTTTACTTCTTCCAAATCATTCTCCATGATTTACTGTACATCATCCAAGTCTCCATGTCTTTGAAAAGTTAGCAAGATGCAGAGAGAGGAGACATATTCAATGACATATTCTCATAGATATTAAATGATGTGGAAAAGGAGGAAAAGCAGATGGCAGAAGGACTCCCACCTGTAGGACAGGAGGGAGAGTTCTGGGGTTGGAGAAGTGGGTAGGCCAGAGATGATTAATATTCAGTGTTTTCTGACAAATAACCTGCAGGAGATTTTAGGCAAGAACAGCAATAATTTGTATATTGCCCCCTGACCTAACCAGCCAAACCCCCATACTAGCAACAGCCCCTGTTTAAAGGTGCATTAAAGGTGCCGCACAGCCATTATCAATGAAGAATACCAAACAGTGTGGTCTTTGTTATTAAATGAAAGGTAGCTGTGGGCTAATTTCCTGAGTGGTTCTTCATTGCAGCATGGCCGCAAACCCGCCTGCAGCATGGCTGCTCTGTGTGGCTGTACGATATTTTTTTAAAAATTTCTTGAGAAGCTTTATTGAAAGAAGAATCAGTACAGTACAAAAACTGAACATAACCTGGGTTGAACAAAAACCACGTACAGTGCCTTGCGAAAGTATTCGGCCCCTTGGAACTTTTCAACCTTTTGCCACATTTCAGGCTTCAAACAAAAAGATATAACATTTTAAATTTTTGGTGAAGAATCAACAACAAGTGGGTCACAATTGTGAAGTAGAACAAAATTTATTGGATCATTTAAACTTTTTTTGTAATAATAAAACTGAAAAGTGGGGTGTGCAAAATTATTCGGCCCCCTTGATTTAATACTTTGTTGCGCCACCTTTTGCTGCGATTATAGCTGCAAGTCGCTTGGGGTATGTCTCTATCAGTTTTGCACATCTAGAGACTGAAATTCTTGCCCATTCTTCCCTGTAAAACAGCTCAAGGTCTTTGAGGTTGGATGGAGAGCGTTTGTGAACAGCAGTTTTCAGCTCTTTCCACATATTCTTAATTGGATTCAGGTCTGGACTTTGACTTGACCTGAATACGTTTATTTTATAACCATTCCATTGTAGATTTTGCTTTATGTTTGGGATCATTGTCTTGTTGGAAGATAAATCTCCGTCCTAGTCTCAGGTCTTTTGCAGACTCTTGCAGACTTTTGCAGACTCCAACAGGTTTTCATCCGGAAAGGTCCTGTATTTGGCTCCATCCATCTTCCCATCAATTTTAACCGTCTTCCCTGTCCCTGCTGATGAAAAGCAGGCCCAAACCATGATGCTGCCACCACCATGTTTGACAGTGGGGATGGTGTGTTTAGGGTGATGAGCTGTGTTGCTTTTATGCCAAACATATCGTTTTGCATTGTTTCCAAAAAGTTCGATTTTGGTTTCATCTGACCAGAGAACCTTCTTCCACATGTTTGGTGTGTCTCCCAGGTGACTTTTTATGGATATCTTTGAGAAATGCTTTCTTCTTGCCACTCTTCCATAAAGGCCAGATTTGTGAATTGTTCGACTGATTGTTGTCCTATGGACAGACTCTCCCACCTCAGCTGTAGATCTCTGCAGTTCATCCAGAGTGATCATGGGTCTCTTGGCTGCATCTCTGATCAGTCTTCTCCTTGTTTGAGATGAAAGTTTAGAGGGACGGCCGGGTCTTGGTAGATTTGCAGTGGTCTGATACTCCTTTCATTTCAATATGATCGCTTGCACAGTGCTCCTTGGGATGTTTAAAGCTTGGGAAATCTTTTGGTATCCAAATCCGGCTTTAAACTTCTCCACAACAGTATCATGGACCTGCCTGGTGTGTTCCTTGGTCTTCATGATGCTCTCTGTGCTTTAAACAGAACCCTGAGACTATCACAGAGCAGGTGCATTTATATGGATACTTTATTACACACAGGTGGATTCTATTTATCTTCATCAGTCATTTAGGACAACATCGGATCATTCAGAGATCCTCAATGAACTTCTTGAGTGAGTTTTCTGAACTGAAAGTAAATGGACCGAATAATTTTGCACGCCCCACTTTTCAGTTTTATTATTACAAAAAAAGTTTAATTGATCCAATAAATTTCGTTCCACTTCACAATTGTGACCCACTTTTTGTTCATTCTTCACCAAAAATTTAAAATGTTATATCTTTTTTGTTTGAAGCCTGAAATGTGGCAAAAGGTTAAAAAGTTCCAAGGGGCTGAATACTTTCGCAAGGCACTGTACATTACAATATGCATATGCATGTATGGCATTCCAATGTAAGTTGGTTATTATACAATGCGTAGTTACATTACACAGTGCAGATAAAGAAGAGTAGCTCCCCAGTGGGGGTCACACAAAAAGACCAGGAAGGTTGATAGACAGGGAGAGCCCATATATCCAGAACAGTCTAGTGTTTCTTATATGTTTTTCAGGCCTCCTGCTGTTTTTGAAACCTGCTAAGAGAGTGGTTTTCCCAAACTGAGATTTCTTCAAATCTATAAAGGCTATTCACCTTACCAATCCATTGAGCAATGGGCAGAAGTTCATTGGAGAGCCAATAATGTGAGATTAAGAGACGGGCAGCGATATTGAGTATTCTGAATAATGAAGGGGGATTACAGGCCAGATTGCTATGGTAGAACCCCCAGCAAGGCAAGTTGCTGTGAGTGAGGTATTGCAGAGTAGCAAAATACTATTGCTCACTCAGAAAATCTCAGTCCACTAAGTCTGAATTTGGGCAGAAGTCCACTAAATATGAAAAATGTTCGGATAAACATCTCCAGCAAGTATCAGAGGTGGATGCACTATACAAACTGGTAACATCAGGTATTTTGTACCACCTAGTTAGAACTTTAGAGCCATTCTCCTGTATTTACATGCACCTCGACATAAGATGAAGTGATAATAAGAGTGAAGTCATGTCTTGGAGTGTGAATGCAATTCCCAAATCTCTCTCCCAGTGACCCACAAAGGCCTGTTTTGGCATAAGTACAAGAACACATAGTCTCATACAGCTGAGAGATAAGTTTAACAGGGGCTAAGCGATTGGCAATTATCCCCTCCAGCCAAGTCAGAGGATGGAGGAGAGCATGTTTGGGGACATTACTAGGATAGAAGGAATGGAGAAATGAGATTAAAGGGGTATTGAAAGTGACCCTGGGATCAACTCAGAATCTATGTGGATATCTGGAGCATAAGGTGTTTGCTGTATTCCATGGTATAAAAAGATCAAATAGGAGGAGGATAGAAAGATTGGAGAAAGGAAAATCTGAAGAATAGGATAAAGATAAGAGGAAAAGTTACAAGGCAAGGTTCATGCATGGGCAGGGAAGCTAAGCAGTTTTTCAGGAGTCATCCAGAGGCATTCTTCTAAGTGTCAACGTGAAAGATCCTCTTTTGTTTCTCTGGGGCCTAGGAGTGCGTTGTTCCTAAGGTGTGACAACCTCTCCAGAAACACTTCATGTGCCGAATCGGGGCCCAGCAGAGACAAATTTGGACCACAGTGTTAGGTATGTTACTGGGAGCTATAGATTCTGGGACACCTCTGAAATGCAAATTATTGCGCCGCCCACGATTCTCCAGGTCCTCCAGAGCAGTATGTAGCATGTTTATATGGATTTGGCAGGAGGTTAGGCTGTGAACGACTGCTGGTTGATGTTGAATGATTGGGCCTCTTCCAGGGACTCAACCCTGCAGCCTATATGGCAGATATCTTGCTTGATGACTGAGAGGTCAGTGCTAAGTGATTCGAGGGCAACCGCTAGGGAGGATTCCAGAGTGTCTTTTAAGTAAGCTCTGG
This sequence comes from Rhinella marina, assembly GCA_900303285.1. Lineage (NCBI taxonomy): Eukaryota > Metazoa > Chordata > Amphibia > Anura > Bufonidae > Rhinella > Rhinella marina. The sequence continues at coordinate 37,767 of ONZH01008140.1, forward strand.
ATATAGGGAAGCCATCAGGTTCTGGAGGATCATTCCTACTGTGAGCTGAGGCTGGATTGTCAGAGGCCTTCTGTCCAGCAGCGCATGGTGTAGCGGGTGCCATCTTGGATTCTTGAGCCACATAGGAGGTGGCAGCTTTCTTTATAAATTTCTCCAACGCCGAGTGAGGCATGTTTGTGAGGCCCTGGGGTATCCCCGGTTTTAGATCCACCAATCTTGACCATTGTGAGCGAGATGAAACAGGCTGTAAGCGTAGCATCTGTGACGGAGCAAAAGTTTCAGGCAGCCAACTCTGTCAAGCGCAAGCTCCGCCGCCCCACCTACAAATTAATTTTTGAATCAAATTTTTTGGGGGAACTTTGGCAAAGCTGCTGAATCAATTTTTTTTCCAAACTTGGCTCATCTCAATTACATTGCCTCTACATTAGCTTGCTTAATGAAACCAAACAAAGTTGACAGTTGATAGAACATACAGTACTTACACATTCACTAACAACAAGAAATATGGGCAGAGAGCCCCCCCAGAGTTATACAGGCACAGTATCAGTGCTCAGAGAATCAGCATAAATATAATTAGGCTTGAGTGAATCGAGGTACTAGCCAGTACCAAAGCCCACTTCAGATTCCTATTTTAAATTGTTTTTAAATATGCAAATATGAATACAGTAGTAATTCACTGAAGTCTTGACTTCATTTTAATTCTGTATGGAAGCAGCATTATCATTGACATTTTTGAACGAATTGACTTCGGCTCTATGTTGTGAAGCTCGATTCATTCAAGCCTAAATATAATCATCATGATGCAACTCCTGTAATTACTTTGCAGTAACAGAGCTCAAGGGTCAGAAATACAGGGATATATATTTTTTGCAAACATATATTCCAGTATCTAGAAAAGAAGCACCCCAAAAAAAAATTTCATCCATTATTTCACAATGCTTATTGCTTCACAAAAAGCTTTAAAACCAAACATTTTTATCTTTGAAATTGATTTTTTGCTACATTTTACAATGTCCTTGTTAACGTTTATACATAGATGAGACAACTAATGAATGTGGTGTAGGATTAAACAACCTTCAGGCAAGTATACATTGGAGCTTGAAAGTTTGTAAACCCTTCAGTGGCGTTGCACAGCGCACACCTGATTTTTGTTCGTGCAGGGAAGGGATGGCCTGCCTAGAAAAGTAGTGGTAGCTGGGAGCCACGTACTGCAGGTCAGCCACCTTCATTAAGTTTTTAAAAGTGTCTGTCTCCACCAGACAGAATGGCAGCATTTCAAAGCCAAGGAAATTTGAAATACTGACATTCAGGGCCAGGGCTTGCAAGTGGGTAGGGGGATACTTCCTCTTTCTCTCCAATGTTTGAGGGATAGACAGCTGAATGCTTTCATGGGACAGTGTGGAGATGCTTGGTGATGACGGTGGTGGTGGTGTTGCTGCCACATCCTCTGGCAGGTGCCCCTGTCGCTCCAGAGGGGGGAGGAAGAGGCCAAGACCACAGCAGAAGAAGGAGGAGCCTCAGATCTTTTGTGGATTTTCAGGTGTCTACTCCACTGCAGCTTCTGCTTTGTAGTTAGATGCCTGGTCACTTCAGACCAGAACATTTATGCCTCACTTCAGACTCTGATTGCACAGCGTGCAAACCACCCGTGTCTTATCATCAGCACATTGTCTGAAGAACTGCCATGCCAGGGAACTCTTTTGAGCTGGCTTTGGTGTGCTCTGTCCCTCGACGCGTTGGGCAGTAGCAGGCGTACTGATTAGGAGCCACTCTGCTTTTGCAACCTGCTCCTTCTTTTGCTGTGCATCTGGCGTTGAGTGACTACCACCTCTTTCTCCGAACTGCACACATCACTCGGATCACCTGGATTCCATGTGAGGTCTACCGTAGGAACTCTTCATCCTCCACATCTTCTTCCACCCACTCCTCATCCCTGCCCTCTTTGCTGTTATGCACTTTGCAGAAAGCCGAAGCAGTTGTTTCGTCATCATCATCAGAGATATGCTGTGGTGTTCCTGCCATGTCTTCATCCTTAAACATAAGTGGTTGGGCATCAGTGTACTCAATCTCTTCCTCTTCTGGGGCAGGGCTAGGTGGATGGCCCATGGAAACTCTGACAGCAGAGTCATCAAAAAGCATAAGTGACTACTGCAGGACTTGGAGCTCAGACAGCTTGACTGATGTGCAAGAGGTTAAGGTGGAAGACAGATGCCTGTGGGCTGCTGGTGCCAACTCTGTGCTTTCAGCAGGGGACTGGGTGGAAGACAATATGCAGGAACTGGAGGCACTGTCAGCCATCCAACCTACTACCGCGTCTAATTGTTCTGCCTCACTATTGATAGAGCGGTATTCAAGCCTACAAAATGACGCATGACTTCCTGTCGCCTGCATGCACCAGAGGAAGGTGTTTCATTTGGGTATGTAGCTGGCACTGATTGACAATGTCCTCTCCCTGCAACAGGAGCTCCACCACCACCAACATCAGCAGCACCACGACCATGGTCATGTCCCTTATTTTTTTTTTTTTATAAATTCTGTTTTTATTGAAATAAGAACAGACAAAGTTATACAATTAAACAAAATCTGAGAACTATCAGCTATTACATAAAGTCACATGGTAGTTACAAAGTATATAACAATTCTCCAATAGTAAAGTGCAAAAGACCAAGGCTTGGGTTGACATACCCTACAACACATGAAGGGGGAGACATTGTCTACTATCTAAGGGGCTCTTATGAGCAGACCCCTGACTGAAGAAAAAGGATATCACGTGAACCTCATATGAAAACTCTGCCAGAGTAGTATAGGGCTCAGACATAAATAGATATAAACATGGTACTTAATACAAAAACATAGTACCTAATACAAAAACATAATACAAAAAAACATAATCCACCTGGTGAATTACCGTTAAGCTCAAGTATGTAGAGGAATGACAAGGATACTGACAATAAAAGCATAAAAGAGGGTCCCTGAATCTGTCTATGTTTACTATAGGGTATACTCTTATGGATAGTATAAAATACAAGAAAATTTGTGAATTAGGTGCCCTGGACCAAAGGTTGTAGGACGGAAGCAGAAGTGTTGGCTACATAATTCAGCCATGGTTGCCATGTCTGCAGAAAAGACTTTCTGTTCCTATTTTCCCAGCCAGCTAATTCCTCCATGCGGTAAAGGTGTTGTACTTTGTCATGCCATAGTGTTATAGTAGGAGGGTCTTCACTTCTCCATTTCATAGGAATCATCAATTTAGCAGCTGTAAGCAGATGAGTAGCGAAATCCCTTTTCTTAGGTCGAAATGACTGTTCAGGCTTCCATAAAAGAACTAGGGGGGCAGATAATTTGAGCTGAAGTGAACAAACTTTATTTATAGTAGCTTCAACCTCCTCCCAGAAGTGTTTCAAGAGTGGGCAGGACCACCAGATGTGGGAAATAAAGCCAGTGCCCTCATTGCATCTCCAACAGGCATCTGAAGACAAAAGGTTTATTTTATATAAAAACTCTGGAGTGCGGTACCATCTAGACAGGATTTTAAATGAGTTCTCCTGTACTCTCACACAGCGAGAGAAACAATGCGAGTTCGATAGAGTGAACGTTATGTCTTCCGTGTCTAATTTGATGCCCAGTTCTCTTTCCCACTCTCTCAAGTAAATTGGTATGGTAGCCTCAGTATTAGATGATAGTAGTGTATATATCTAAGACAGACATTTAGGGGGGATATTAGGCAAAATGGTATATCCTTCCAGCCAGGTGATGTCTGGGAGGGGAAGTTTATCAGAGTGTTTAAACTTAGAGCAGGTGAGTTCAAAGTCATGTCTCTGAATTATATCAAAGTCTTGTGGCGATTTGCCCACTATGTGTTGGCAAAAATCAGATGTGACCGTGGAGTTGGCGAGATCTTTTAATGTATAAGCCGAAAGCTGAACGCCATATAGGAGAGATTATAAGAGGGCTACCTGATAGTATCTGAGGGAGTAAATGTAGAGGTGTGACCGGGGATAGGCATCTTTTTGACATGTTTAAGGCCCTAGAGCCATAACAAGAGGCCAATGTGCTACTAGTAAGGTCGCTGGTTGGTTTATATTTGTTAAAGGAAGTGGGATTAGTCCAAAGGAGAAACTCCTTGTCTCTTCCCATTAATGCTTTTTCCATATCAAAATGCATGGGGGCAGGTCTAAAGCTGGTCAGTGCCAGCCATCTCTCTAAATGAATAGCCTGAATATATTGTGTCAGATCAGGTACCGAAATACCACCCTGTCTTCTTTTTTTTAATAAGAAGGGAGTACGGGATTCTAGATTTTTTGTTTGCCCACAAAAACCTATTAAAGATCATTTTCAGCTTATTTAGGAACATTCCTGGCAAGGAGATGGAAAGTGAGCATAAAGTGTATATCAGGTGGGGAAGAACATATGTAGTCAGCAGATTTTTCCTACCTAGCCAAGACAGCATAGGAACAGAGAGTGCGGAAAGATGAGATTGGATTTTGTTGAGTAAAGGAGCATAATTCAATTGGTACACTAATTTCAGATTATGTGGGACCATGACCCCAAGGTACTTGATGGCTAGTGGAGGCCATTTAAATGGGGTGAGTGCTTTTATACGTCTCTGTTGTGAATCTGAGAGAGAAATCCCTAACGCTTCAGATTTTTCAAAATTAATCTTGAAATTAGAGACCTCCCCAAATTTCTCAAAAATATCCATTACTATTGGCAAAGCCTCAAGTGGGTTTGAGATCATAAGTAAGAGATCATCCACAAAAGCGGCTAATTTGTGGGAATGCGTCCCTAAGGAGATACCTTTAATATCCCTAGTCTGTCTAAATTTTAAGAGGAGTGTCTCCAATGTCAAAACAAAAAGCGTGGGAGAGAGGGGGCATCCCTGCCTAGTCCAATTTCTGATCAGGAAGGGTTCCGACATGGTTCCATTGACCAACACCTGAGCGGATGGGGATGTATATAAAGAGAATATGGCTGAGATAAATAGGGGAGGGAAACCAAAATATTCCAAAGCTTTGCGCATATACTGCCAGCTCACTCTATCAAACGCCTTTTCGGCATCTGTTCCAAGGAGAACCAAGGGAACCTTTTTTTGTCTGGCGTGATAGATAGCGTGCAGGACTCTACTAATATTGTGTCTGCCCTCTCTGCCAGGGACAAAGCCCACCTGTTCCTCCCCCACTAGGCCCGGCAGCAAGGAAGCCATACGGGAGCTCAATAGTGTTATGGATATGAAGACTGAAGATGTGAAGCCATTACAAGATGGCGCCGGCTCCGGGACCACTCCTGCTCTTATCTGTAGTTTACATTCTTTAGCTAGACTAGATGCGCAGACGTGAAACTTTATTTTGCATTACTAACCAATAAAATATATCCTAACCCTCAGGAGAGGATTCACTCCTCCCTGGGGTATATAACCCTTGTACACTCCTCTAATAAACAAGAACCTCTTTGACCCTACAAGGTGTCAGTGTTGTTTCTTCCATGCATGTAAAATCCTAGGATTACTTTAATTTGGAGCAGAGAAACAAACTTTGTGGCTCCCTTTGAGAGCCATACTTATCAGTTGGCGTCCCTTGGGTGGGCTCGAGAGAATGTAGCTTCGTAGCCGAAGGAACGGACTCCTACGTGTGGTGCACGGTCGCTTGAGGGAGGGGTACTGCAGACCCACAGATCAGGTGAGAAAATCTGTCATCTTACCTACCTCTTGTCGAGCCTGCACTGCATTGTGGTAGTCATTTCTGCTATATAGAAGTTACCAGCAGCAGCTTCGGCTGAAGTTGAAATCTCGAGCGCAAAGAACCCAAAACAAGAGTTTGTTTCTACTGTGGTTTGTGTTTCATGTGGTTTGTGTACTGAAAGGGGAGAGGAACACTGAGAGTGAGAAACTGACCAAGGATCGGACAGGGGATCGCATAATCTCTGTGTACGCTTCTCGAGAGAGAGTGTGGGACAGAGGGAGCGATCCACTCGTAGGGAGGTGTTTTTATCCCGTGCTAGGTAGTCACAGGGTGGTATCCTGACCGGGTCGTCCGGAGTAATTGATTTTTCTTCTGGATATGACGTGACCGGTCAGACGGGTTTCCTGCGCTTGGGTCCTCTGGATCTTTATCTGGAAGAGACGTGACCAAGCCAGAAGTGATTTGCTGCATTAGTAGTGTACTGTGAAGTACAGGGCAGTGTAATCAATCAGCCTCATAGCTAGTTGCCGTCCGTGGTGGTCTGCTGAAGAGTCTGATTGAGACTAACCCCTCCCCTTGTCAGGCGTGCAGTCTGTCTGTGTCTTGTCTGCCCGACTCCGTTCTGAAAAGTTGAAACATGGGTGGTAACTTGGTGTAATTGTTACCCGGAAAGCAAACAGCTTCGGAGGTGGCGGCTCAAGGAAAATAAGTTGACTTGATATGTCTGTGTGGACCAGAAATCTGACCTTGTGTGTTGCCAGAGAATCGACTAGTAGATGAAGGTCACACAGCCAAGTTTACTGTGAGCGATATCTGCTCAACTGTGATGATGAGGCCAAATTAAGGGTTAAGTTGAGAATAGAAGAAATCATCACTCACAGGGGAAAGTTTGCTGTGGCATTAGGCCAAAAAGGAGTG
>ONZH01008141.1:0-12229 GCA_900303285.1 Rhinella marina
CCACACATAGTGTCCAAAACTAATTATGACAAGGAAATAGTGACAGTAATAGCGCCACATACATGGCGCCCCTAAAAAAGTCTAGATATGGATACAGTTAAATGTAGCCGTTCCTGGGGAACCAGTGGTACCTACTTCTAGCGACACCACTGCCTATCCTAGGGATAGGCAGCCTAACATGAAGTCTGCCATGTGCGCCAGAGTCCCAACACACAAGAATTCCCTCTCCTCACTGGCCTGACTCTCCATTTCCTCCTCCTCCTCCTCCTCTCGCCCATACACGCTCAAGAGTTAAGAAGGACTGAGCACTGGTACCCTCTTCTGTCTTGCCAACATTATCCTCCTCTTCCTCCTCATCCTCATCCCCCTCCTCCGATACGCACTGAGAAACAGACCGGAGGGTGCTCTGGCTATCAAGCGACGTATCTTCCTCCACCGTCTCTTGTGACAAGCGCAAAGCATCCGACTTGATGCTGAGCAGTGAGTTTTTCAACAGGCAAAGCAGCGGGATGGTGAGGCTGATAATGGCGGCATTGCCACTGACCATCTGTGTTGACTCCTCAAAGTTGCTCAACACCTGGCAGATATCAGACATCCACGTCCACTCCTCATTGTAGACTTGAGGAATCTGACAGACCTGACTACCCGTTCTGGTGGAAGTTGACATCTGGCAGTCTACAATCGCTCTACGCTGCTGGTAAACTCTGGATAACATGTTTAATGTCGAATTCCATCTCGTGGGCAAGTCGCACAACAGTCGGTGAGCGGGCAGTTTTAGGCGGCGCTGCGCTGCCCTGAGAGTGGCAGCATCTGTGGTCGACTTGCGGAAATGTGCACAGATGCGGTGCACTTTGGTGAGCAAATCAGACAGATTGGGGTATGTCTTGAGGAACCGCTGAACTATTAGATTGAACACTTGGCCAGGCATGGCACATGTGTCAGCTTGCCGAGTTGCAGAGCTGCCACCAGGTTACGCCCGTTGTCACACACAACCATGCCTGGCTTGAGGTTCAGCGGTGCCAGCCACACATCGGTCTGCGCCGTGATGCCCTGTAACAGCTCTTGGGTGGTGTGCCTTTTGTCACCTAAGCTCAGCAGTTTGAGCACCGCCTGCTGGCGCTTACCCACGGCACTGCTGCTGTGCCTAGAGCTACCGACTGAAGGCGCCGTGCCCACGGATGGTAATTCCGAGGAGGAGGTGGAGGAAGAGGAGAGGTCGGAGGAGGAGGCATAGTACGTCTGAGAGACCGTGACCGATGTAGGCCCCGCAATCCTCGGTGTGGGCAGTACATGAGCGGCCCCAGGGTCAGTCTCGGTCCCAGCCTCCACCAAGTTAATCCAATGTGCCGTCAGTGATATATAGTGTCCCTGCCCGGCAGCACTTGTCCACGTGTCCGTGGTTAGGTGGACCTTCTCAGAAACAGCGTTGGTCAGGGCACGAATGATGTTCTGTGACACGTGCTGGTGTAGGGCTGGGACGGCACATCAGGTAAAATAGTGGCGGCTGGGGACTGAATACCGAGGGGCAGCCACCGCCATGAGATTGCGAAAGGCCTCGGTCTCTACCAGCCTATAGGGCAGCATCTCCAGGCTTAGCAATTTGGAGATGTGGACATTGAGGGCTTGGGCATGTGGAACTGTATTTCCTCTTGCGCTCCAGCGTCTGCTGTAAAGACAGCTGAACGCTGCGCTAGGGCACATTGGTGGACGCTGTGGAGGATCGTGGAGGCGAAGGTGTGGTTTTTCAGTGGGAGGTGCTTGTGCCGGGGTCCTGGGCAGGGGGTTGACTAGCAGAGGCAGCGATTGACACAGGGGAAGGAGCAGTGGTGTGACCTGCAGGAGGTGAACGGCCTTGGTTCCATTGAATGGGGTGTTTAGCACTCATATGCCTGCGCTTGCTGGTGGTGGTTAGGCTAGTAGTGGTGACACCCCTGCTGATCCTGGTGTGGCACAGGTTGCACACCACAGTCCGTCGGTCATCCTTACTTTCTTTAAAGAACCTCCAGACTTGCGAACATCTAGGCCTCGCCTTGGGAGCTTCACTACGTGAAACAGTTGCTGCTGATGCACCAGTTCTGGCCCTGCTTCTCCCTCTGGCCACACCACTGCCTCTACCAACCTGTTCTGGTGCAGCACTCGCCTCCGCCTCAGAGGCACTGTCTTCACTCGGCTTATCAACCCAGCTTGGGTCAGTCACCTCGTCATCCTCCGATTCCTCAGTCTGCTCCCCCCTCTGACTTCCTGCCCTGACAACAACTTCACCACTGTCTGACAACCGTGTCTCCTTATCGTCCGACACCTCTTTACAAACTTCTTCCACTAAGTCAACATTGTCATCATCATCATCACCCACAGACTGCGACAGTTGGAAAACTTGGGCATCGGAACGAGGTGAGCAGCAACCTGAGAAGTGGTTTGTGACTCTGGGAAGGGTCCAGAAAACAGTTCCTGAGAGTATGCCGGATCGCATTCCAAATTTTCCTGGGAGGGGGCAGACTGGGGGGAAGGAGGTTGAGGTGGAGGAGCCAGAGGAGTGCTCCCTTCGGTAACGTGGGTGGACTGCATGGAAGACTGACTGGTGGACAAATTACTTGAAGCATTGTCCGCAATCCACAACATCAGCTATTCGCACTGTTGTGATTTCAACAGTCCTCTACCACGTCTCCCTGTAAGTTGAGACATGAAGCTAGGGAGTGTAGCTCTGCGGTGTTCCCCTGCTCCCTCATCAGCAGGTACTGTCTCACCCTGCCCAGGACCATGGCCTCTGCCCCCTGCAGTAATTGAATGCCCACGCCCACGCCCTCGTCCTCCACCCTTAGCCCTTTGGGTTTAACATTTTCTGTATATAAGTGTATTATATAAAAAAAATAAAATAATTGGGCCTGCTGTACTGAAACTCACAAAGCTTGTTCAATCTGAACAAGTAAATACATAGGTGGATAAGTTAGATCAAAATTACGTATGGTATTATGTACCGTGCAGTATGGAGCAATTACACGGAAACTATTAGATTAGGCAGACTTGGTCTGCTTAGTTGCAACCCAGACATATTTTGCAGAGATTTTTCCAATCTAGCTGTATCAGTGAGCGCAAAAGACCTTTTTTAATTAAGTGACGTACAGAATGTTTCACCTGGACAGAAAATACGGATTGTGTTGAGTGGACAGCTGAACTGTGACACACAGAATGGTTCCACACAGCTGTGTGAAATGGATTTGTATCACTGAGATAAAACAAAAAAAAACAATTTTTTATATATATATTTTTTTTGGGAACACAATGGAGAGAGAAAAAGAGTTTGCATTAGGAAGATGCAATAGAAACAGATAAATGGTTAGAAAGATAGAACAAGGAGAATGTATGGAAAATAAGAAGCCAAAAAAAGAGAAAAGAAGCAAAAATATAGTGTAACTACAGATAGGGATAGAATGCTTGCCTGTATTTATAAGCACACAAGCAAAAGGGCTAATTGTCAGAGGAAAGAGTAGCTTGTTCTGAACAAGCCTGGAAAAACTGTCCCTTTTAATTAAAAGCAGCAGCAGTACAGTGTGGATGTGGAAAGGATAGGGTAATTGTGACATGTAAAGAAAATAGTTGCGGCAGAAGTAAAAGCACAGCATGGAACAGGCTTTAAATGTGTGTAGTAGTAGATGGGTGTAGTAAAACAAGTTAATTTTTATTTTTTAATTTGGATGCTTTGGAGTAGAGAAAATCATGTTATAAATGTTTAACTTTAATTAAAGTAATGGAAAATGGAACCATATGAATCCTTGTTTTCCTAAACATGCAGCACACAATTTTAATTTTTATAACAATAGTAATAAATGGATCCGTTGACAGATTGATGCAAAATTACACCTTACTAAGACAGGGAAGTGGAAATTAATCAATCCTAGATCTCCATTTCCATTATCATCTGTTCCCTTGAGATATGGAATGGAGTCAGTCCTTCACACAATTGGCCAAGCTCAGTTCGGAGACTTTCATCTGCATATAGGACACAGATTATACTACCCCCTTCCGGCAATGCTTGTACTCCCCTCTTCAGCTGCTCTACAACATGGACCTTGGCACAAGATGGGTCATTTCCAAACATGTCAATATCTAGACGATGCACTCCCTCTGCAAAAGGCACTGGATAAGGAGGGGAACCAAGGCTGAGAAATCCTTCTAGATAGGCATGGGTGCCATCACAACTGGCTGTGACCTTAGAAGAAGAAGCTGTGCCAATCAAATCCCCATGATGTGAATAAATCCAGACAATCTGTCGGTTCAGTAAAAGATTTAGGTTGGACGTAGCAGTGGTAAGAGGAAGCCAGCCTTGAACTAGTAATCCACCAGGAAGCAGTTGTTCTCTTGTCTTAGATTCCTCAAAGAATCTGAGAATTTCTTTTGGTTCCAGAACAGATAGGTTTTTGGAGCTATCCAAATTGTTAATTCGAGACTCTAGTAACTTGAGTTTCATTACCAATTGATCAGTAGGAAGGAACACTGGCATCACTGCCTATTTGGGAACACAATGGAGAGAGAAAAACAGTTCGCATTAGGAAGATGCAATAGGAAAAGATAAATGGTTAGAAAGATAGAACAAGGAGAATGTATGGAAATTGGAAAATAAAAAGCCAATAAAAGAGAAAAGAAGCAAAAATATAGTGTAACCACTGTAAGAGATTTATAAGAGCAGCTAGATGGTCATCAGTAAGAAGAATTTTCCGCAGCTGTTAAGGGAGGAAGCAGAACTACAGCTCTCCTTGGAGCAGTGAGCAAGATAAGTAGCTGGCCCTTGATTAAGTAACGGACATTTGGTTTTGCAAAGGATGACTTACTGAGAGGCGGCCATCTATAGTTAGACTGGTAAAGCAGCACAACTGTTTATTAAAGAGGTTTTCCGATATTTTTTTAAATGATGACCTGTACTCTGGATACGTCATCAGTACCTGATTGGTATGGATATGCAGGAGATAAATTCCCCTGCATACCTTGCCAGCTCCTATCAAGACTCCTAGATCCTAGATCTCCATTTCCATTATCATCTGTTCCCTTGAGGTATGAAATGGAGTCAGTCCTTCACTCAGTTGGCCAAGCTCAGTTCGGAGACTCTCATCTGCATATAAGATACAGATTATACCACTCCCTTCCGGCAATGCTTGTACTCCCCTCTTCAACTGCTCTACAACATGGACCTTGGCACAAGATGGGTCATTTCCAAACATGTCAATATCTAGACGATGTAGTCCCTCTGCAAAAGGCACTGGATAAGGAGGGGAACCAAGGCTGAGAAATCCTTCTAGATAGGCATGGGTGCCATCACAACTGGCTGTGACCTTAGAAGAAGAAGCTGTGCCAATCAAATCCCTATGATGTGAATAAATCCAGACAATCTGTCGGTTCAGTAAAAGACTTAGATTGGACTTAGCAGTGGTAAGAGGAAGCCGGCCTTGAACTAGCAATCCACCAGGAAGCAGTTGTTCTCTTGTCTTAGATTCCTCAAAGAATCTGAGAATTTCTTTTGGTTCCAGAACAGATAGGTTTTTGGAGCTATCCAAACTGTTAATTCGAGACTCTAGTAACTTGAGTTTCATTACCAATTGATCAGTAGGAAGGAACACTGGCATTACTGCCTATTTGGGAACACAATGGAGAGAGAAAAAGAGTTTGTATTAGGAAGATGCAATAGAAACAGATAAATGGTTAGATAAATTCTCCTGCATACCTTGCCAGCTCGTATCAAGACTCAGGTGGAGGCACTACTTTACTGAAGAAAAATGTAAAACTCCCCTTTATGAGACTTAGTCAGGGGGTGTTACAATAGAAAATAAGGATGAACAAATTTCTTGAACTTTGCTTTGTGTCCAATTTGCCAAATTTCAAAAAAATGTCCGAATGAGTCGGCACAAATCAGTGCTACAATTCCCTGAAAATTAGTATATAACACCCTCTAGTCTCCCAGGACTCATTTCAAGGAACAGATGCTATATATTTCTTAATTTTTTATGAGTTAAATCCCAAGGAAAAGATCCATCTCACTAGCGCCACCTCTTGGAAATGACTATAAGTTAAAATCCAATTTTTCAACAAGCCTTGGGATTTGACATGAGAATATAGCCAAGCCAGATATCAATCAATAGACAGTTGTCTCCTGGTGTTTGCATCTTTAATACAGAGTCAAATTTTGGCTGGGTGTGATGCCTTGAAAGTGACTTAGGCACAGTGCTGAATTTCCCTAAAGAGACCAGTCTTGTATGGAGACTTATTGGTAATACTCTCTGGGAAATGGATATGTAAATAAGTATCTCCTAACGAAGAGAATCATCTCTCTAGAGCCACCTCTTGGAAGTGGGTAGAGGCTCCATACAGGACTGGTCTCTTTAAAGAGATTCAGCACCCTGCCTAAGCTGAGTTATACAAATATACATATATGCAAATTTTTAGCTTTCTTTCCACCCTCCCTAAGCTCTTGAATTTAATGACGGCAATAGCAAAAATGTGACACTGACATGTATAGCTATGGGTAATTGCATGTGATGTCACATGTATTATACTTTTTCATATTAGAAATCTTCCAAAAAGTGCCTCTTATTTGGGGAAATGGTGTTTAACTACACACTATGTTACGGGGGAAAAACAGTGGCTTGTTAGGAAAAAGCATGCAAAAATTATGCATTGACAGGGGCTTAATGCCTACCTGTATTTAATCTAGTACAAATGTTAATTGTCTAAAGAAAGCATGGATTTCTGCACAAGCATCCAAATATTAGGCCTTAACAGGGGTATAATTCTTTCCTGTATTTATAAGCACACAAGCAAAAATGATAAGTCATAAGAAAGAGTAGCTTGTTCTGAACAAGCCTGGAAAAACTGTCCCTTTTAATTGAGAGCAGCAGCAGTACAGTGTGGATGTGGAAAGGGTAGCGTAATTGTGGCATGTAAAGACAATAGTTGCGGCAGAAGTAAAAGCACAGCATGGAACAAACTTTAGATGTGTGTAGTAGTAGATGGGTGTGGTAGTGGCAACTGTGTAGTGGTAATGGTAGTGGCAGTCAGGGTAAAGGAAGTGGCAGTATGGGATTAGTAGCAGAGAATAGCAGCTGTGGCTGTGACTGCAGCAGCCACATGGTATTGAACGTGATGGTAGGAAGGCAGCGAGCGACAATGGCATAATGGCACAGCAGTCATATGATTTGGCAAATGATAGTAGGAAGGCAGACAGTGGCATGATGGTGACAGCAGCAACCATACGATACAGTACATGATGGTAGGCAGGAAGACAGTGGCAGTGGCTTGATGAGTCACCATTAGCAAAGGCAGATCTATTCATCAATCCTCGAAGATCCATGCCTCGTTCATTTTGACAAAAGTGGCATTTTGTATACATGTGAAGGACAACTTGTTCTATTTACCGTAGGTTCACGATGCCACCTGCCATGCTGAAAACCCTCTCTGAGATGATACTTGAGGCTGGACAAGACAGTATAGGCAGAGCAAATACGGCCAATTCCAGTCATCCAAACATCCGGCGTTGGGGGTTTACAGCCAATAGCAGGCCACAAAGGAAACAAGCCTCCCTAGCATCATCTGTCGTGGCCTGCAATTGGCTGCACCCTACCTTCTCGCCTCCCCCTGACACCAGATGTTTGGATGTCTGAAACTGGCCCTGTTTGCTCTGCCTTCCTGGTGTCAGAAGTGACGTGGGTGCTGGGGAGCCATGTAGGTACTATTTGTGTGAGAGGCCGGGGCATATGGGGAGGCATTTTAGGGATTGGATAACCCATTTAAGGATAGATAGATAGATAGATAGATAGATAGATAGATAGATAGATAGATACTTAGCTATCTGGATGATAATAAGTGATAAAAGTTGAACCCACCTTAGAGTCAATCACTTTGTATTTAGTCAACATAGCAGCTGGTGGATTCTCTGCCCGTGTCAGTCGAATTCTTTTAACGTCTGGGTAATCAGAATTCAGAATATCCAAGCAAAACCTTTGAATCAATCCAGCCAACCCACGTCCTCTCATCGAGGGGGCTACGCGAAGACCTTCCACTACAGCAGTAGTTCCATCATCAACCAATATGAATGACTCAAAGCCCACCTGATGATCCATAAGGAGAAGAGCAGGATGAGCATAAAGTAGTTCAGAGTTTCTAGTCTACTGTACGGTCTGCACTACAGATGAGCAAAATTCTTGCAATTCATTTTTCGGTCTGATTTTAATGAAGCATTAAAAAATGTTTTATTTGGGTAAGAATCGATTCTACCGGTATCAAAAGTGTTTCAATTGTCCTGAAAATTGAACTCCAAGGTATCCTTGGTCTGATTTTTCTCTCTCTTTTTTTTTCTCTTTTTAAAAGGGGTTCTGCAGCTTTTTTCACTGACCGTTCATCGAGGGGACTACTTCAATGGATCTTAGCTGCACCCAGGCCAGTGATACTAGTTGTGATGTAACTGGGCCAGAGGTAAACAGCAAGAAGGCTGCGGTGCTACTGCCAGCGCTGCTTTCTTCTCAAACAGCTGATCAGCTGGGGTCCCAGGTGTTGGATCCATGACAATCAAATGCTCATGATCTATATGATCTATCCAAAGGATAGATCATCAGTAAAAAAAAAAAAGTTGTAGAACCCCTTTAAGTCTTTTTTCTCTCTCTCCCCCTCCCTTTTTGAACTTGACAACAACAGTACATATATATATATATATATATATATATATATATATATAAACATGTGATTGACAAAGTTAACAAACAGTCTGTTTAGAAACACACTGTGTCATCGTATAAAAAAACCCTAAATTCCTTGTTGGGGACAGATCATAGTTAAACACAAACAATAGCTTGTTCTGAACAAGCGCTCAAAAATTCTCCCTTTTTTAGGAGTAGCAGTGAAGTGAAGAACATAACAAAAAAAGCAGGAGATATTCAAGTAGTATTAGTGGCAGCAGATACAGCAGTACAGTATGGAACATGATGAACAGGCAGACAGTGGCAGTTGCCTAATTGGACAGGTAATAAATAGTCACTGTTAGCAATGACAGATATATTTAATATCATCAGGTGGAGATGACAACCAAACTCTCCTCCGCTCCCATGGATCCAAAATCACTAGAGATATTGGCTGGTGACTGGCTGATGCAGCTTTATACCTGCTCCCCTGTCTTCCCAAGATGGCTGGGCCATTTGTGGCCTTTGTGTCATCCTTTTCCCCTCATAGATTGTAAGCTCTTGCGAGCAGGGCCCTTATTCCTCTTGTTCTAATTATTGACTTCTCTGTTGCTATGTTATTTATGACTGTTTGTACATGATCCCCTGAACTGTAAAGCGCTGCGGAATATGTTGGCGCTATAGAAATAAAGATTATTACTATTATGTTTTGAAGTCCTCCCGGATCCATGTGCCTAATTCATTTTGACCAAGGTAATGTTCTGGTCACTTGTGCAGGACAATTTTGCCCACTTGGGTGTGAATATTCCACCTGTCATGCATACACCCTTCTCTGAGATGATACTGGAGGTTGTGCAAGACCAGCCACTATTCTAAGTGGCCTCCCCAGATGTCTATGGGGTCAGGGAACAGGGTATGTGACTGAGAAACAGGACAATCATTTAGAAAATGAGACAATTTTAATAGCTTTCCAGAAGTACTACTGCCTGATTAATAAAATTTGTGTAAGAGCGTGGAACTGTACCACATTTGCAGAATGATGAGACAAATGGACAGCTGGCCAAAGGGAGAAATGCCTGTTTACTAAATTAAATTTTGCTGAAGGTGCAGAAGGGCACCATATTTCCAGAACAAGACAATTTTTACAAAAGGTTGACCATAGGGAGTAATGCCTGCTGAATTCAATTTTGGTAAAGGCGCACAAGGACAGACTTGTTTCAAAATGCTAGACAGTTCTATGTTCCTAAAGGATCTGGTGATGCCACCTCATGTTCTGCAATAGAGTCCTGGTACCTGTGAGGAGCTGGCTGTAGACTAAAGAATACTAGACCAATGGATTTGTTTTGAACACCGAATTAACTTTTAGGCTAGGGCTACACGGCGACAGTTGTCGCATGACACCGCAGCCAGGATCCCTGAGTAGCGGGGATACCATAGAAATGAATGGGATCACCGTGGCAGTCGCAATTAATCCAACAGTGTTGTAGGAATGTATTTTGGCCACACGTTCCATGATCAATGACTGTTGACACAAACAAAGAAGTAGGAGGCAGAGTCTGAGAAGGAGAACAAGTAACTGATAACTACTATGAAATAGACATTGCATTGGTTGTGGAAGCAAACTGGCTACCACAAAGAAGACCGGGAGAAAGAGGACAGTCTTGCTTTCATTGCTGGCCAGTTCTATTTTCCCATTGGATCTGTGCAAAACTACAGGACAAAACTACAGGACATTTTAAAAACAAGGCAATTTGTTTATGGATAGTTGGCCAGAAGTACAGCAGTAATAGTGTAAAACAGAATTAAATTGGGTAATGGTGCAGGAGGACAAGGAGGAGGAGGAGGAGTAGGAGGAGTAGAGAGGAGGAATCGGATACATAAGTTATTTAAATCTTTAGCTGCTTTCCCCCGGAGGAGATATGAATTCCAGGGAAATCCAGGCTTTGTTCATTTTAATAAGCATCAGCCTGTCAGCGCTGTCAGTTGACAGGCGTGTACGCTTATCGGTGATGACGCCACCAGCTGCACTGAATACCCGCTCTGACAGCATGCTAGCGGCAGGGCAGGCCAGCACCTCCAAGGCGTACAGCGCCAGTTCAGGCCACGTGTCCAGCTTTGAAACCCAGTAGTTGTATGGAGCAGAGTGATCTATACGGACGTTGGTATGGTCAGCTAGGTACTCCCTCACCATCTTTCTGTACAGCTCCCCCCTACTCTGCCTAGACTGGGGACAGGTGACAGTGTCTTGCTGGGTGACATAAAACTGGCAAAGGTGTTGGAGAGTGTTCCCCCGCCAGTGCTGGGCAAACATGCCTGCTCCCCTCCTCTCCCCCGCTACTTGGCCCACAGAACCATGCCCTCTGCCGCTAGCGGCGTCAGATGGGAAGGATTGTTTCAGCTTGTGCACCAGGGCCTGTTGATATCTATTCACTCTCAGACTACTTTCCTCTGCAGGGATGAGAGTGGAAAGGTTCTGCTTGTACCGTGGGTCCAGGAGAGTGAACACCCAGTAATCGGTGTTTGAAAAAAAAAATGCTTCTAATGCGAGGGTCACGGGATAGGCAGCCTAACATGAAGTCTGCCATGTGCGCCAGAGTCCCAACACGCAAGAATTCCCTCTCCTCACTGGCCTGACTCTCCATTTCCTCCTCCTCTTCCTCTTCAGCCCATACATGCTCAAGAGTTAAGAAGGACTTAGCACTGGTACCCTCTTCTGTCTCACAAACATTCTCCTCCTCTTCCTCCTCATCCTCATCCCCCTCCTCCGATACGCGCTGAGAAACAGACCGGAGGGTGCTCTGGCTATCAAGCGACGTATCTTCCTCCACCGTCTCTTGTGACAAGCGCAAAGCATCCGACTTGATGCTGAGCAGTGAGTTTTTAAACAGGCAAAGCAGCGGGATGGTGAGGCTGATAATTGCGGCATCGCCACTGACCATCTGTGTTGACTCCTCAAAGTTGCTCAACACCTGGCAGATATCAGACATCCACGTTCACTCCTCATTGTAGACTTGAGGAATCTGACTGACCTGACTACCAGTTCTGGTGGAAGTTGACATCTGGCAGTCTACAATCGCTCTGCGCTGCTGGTAAACTCTGGATAAAATGTTTAATGTCGAATTCCATCTCATGGGCACGTCGCACAACAGTCGGTGAGCGGGCAGTTGTAGGCGGCGCTGCGCTGCCCTGAGAGTGGCAGCATCTGTGGTCGACTTGCGGAAATGCGCACAGATGCGGCGCACCTTGGTGAGCAAATCAGACAGATTGGGGTATGTCTTGAGGAACCGCTGAACTATTAGATTGAACACGTGGGCCAGGCATGGCACATGTGTCAGTTTGCCGAGTTGCAGAGCCGCCACCAGGTTACTCCCGTTGTCACACACAGCCATGCCTGGCTTTAGGTTCAGCGGTGCCAGCCACAGATCGGTCTGCGCCGTGATGCCCTGTAACAGCTCTTGGGCGGTGTGCCTTTTGTCACCTAAGCTCAGCAGTTTGAGCACCACCTGCTGGCGCTTACCCACGGCACTGCTGCTGCACCTAGAGCTACCGACTGAAGGCGCCGTGCCCACGGA
>ONZH01008142.1:0-86308 GCA_900303285.1 Rhinella marina
GATGCCTGATTGGAGCCGGGAAGGAATTTTTTCCCCTAAAGTGAGGAAAATTGGCTTCTACCTCACCAGGGTTTTTTGCCTTCCTCTGGATCAACTTGTAGGAAAACAGGCCGAACTGGATGGACAGATGTCTTTTTTTCGGCCTTATAAACTATGTTACTATGTTACTATGTAATCACTGATAACTCCTCCCTGTGTACAACTATCAGTGACTGACAGCTATCTATGTATACACACTTACACAGCGAATGCTATGACTAATAACATTTCCCCTTGTACAACTATCAGTGACTGACAGCTATCTCTGTATACACACTTACACAGAGAATACTATCAATCACTGATAACAGATCCTCTGTGTACAACTATCAATGACTGACAGCTATCTCTGTATACACATTTAAACAGAGAATGCTATCACTCCCTGATAGCACCTCCCCTGATAACACATAGAAAGCTCTCAGTCACTGATAGTTGTACACAGGGGAGGTGTTATCAGTGATTGATAGCATTCTCTGTGTAAGTGTGTATACATAGATAGCTGTCAGTCACTGATAGTTGTACACGGAGGAGGTGTTATCAGTGATTGATAGCATACCCTGTATGAATGTATATACAGAAATAGCTGTCAGTCACTGATAGTTGTACACAGGAAAGGTGTACATCAGTGATTGATAGTATTCTCTATGTAAGTGTGTATACATAGATAGCTGTCAGTCACTGAGAGTTGTACACAGAAGAGGTGTTATCAGTGATTGATAGTATTCTCTATGTAAGTGTGTATACATAGATTGCTGTCAGTCACTGAGAGTTGTGCACGGGAAAGGTGTACATCAGTGATTGATAGCATTCTCTATGTAAGTGTGTATACATAGATAGCTGTCAGTCACTTATAGTTGTACATGGGGAAGATGTTATCAGTGATTGATAGCATTCTCTGTGTAAGTCTGTATACAGAGATATCTGTCAGTCACTCCTAGTTGTACACAGGGAAGGTGTTATCAGTGAATAATAGCATTGTCTGTGTAAGTGTACATAGCTGTCAGTCACTGGTAGTTGTACACAGGGGAGGTGTTATCAGTGATTGATAGCATTCTCTGAGTAAGTGTGTACACATAGGTGTCAGTCACTGATAGCTGTACACAGGGGAGATGTTATCAGTGATTGATAGCATTCTCTGTGTAAGTGTATATACAGAGATATCTGTCAGTCACTGATAGTTGTACACAGGAGAGGTGTTATCAGGGAATAATAGCATTGTCTGTGTATACAGAGATAGCTGTCGGTGTTACTATGGTATTTAATTTGTGCCATTGTACCATGCACTCAGGCTTATTGTGGGTTTGAATTTGTGCCGTTGTGTTCAATGGCGCTTCATGCTGCCACTGTTTTCAGCATCCTGGCCACAGTTACTTGTGGGTGTGAATTAGTGCCAATGTGCCATGTAGCTCTCTTCAGTTCAGTATTGGTTTGGTTAATTTTCCCTAGTTTTCTGTTTGCATCTGCTTGACTAATATGTTTGTTAAGTCCACTACATATTTCCTATATTGTGTCCTGCCCCTGGCTGTGCTATCTCAGATTCTGATGAATGTTTGCCCCTCTGTGATATCTGTTCTTTAGATTCTGTTTGTGTCTGGTCTCTGTTGGTCATCTGACTTCATCTGTTTTCCAGTTCTTTTTGTCACTCTCAACAGTCTGTTCCATAAATGGTCTGAACTCTGCCCCAGTTCTGGTTGCCATGCTCTTGAGTCTGTTCTGTGTGTGGTCTGAATTTTGTCCTGCTTCTGCTTGCCAATGGATTCTCAAGTCTAGTTTTTGATCTGTCTTGCCAAGTTTCTGTATCTTGACGGCTATAGTCCAGAAATCTGAAAGTTGGTATCTGATTGGTTTCTATGGGCAGCTAAGTCAGTTTTCCATAACACTGGTTTGGATAAAACTCCCCCTTAGTGTTTCCCTAAATTCAGTGTGTGAGGCCTCCTTCACTTTAATGTGCTCAAAGTCGTCAATAAATAGCTGTACACAACAACTTGATATCATGTCACAAAAGCCATTGAAAAAAGTAAATATCTGCACAATATCTAAATGGAAAATGTGTTGGTATCTCCAATACCTTGATACTGGGTGTCTTAGCACTACACTCCTACACAGTAGGTTCTTAGTATAACCACACTTGATCTTGGGGAGATTCATAATTAAAGTGAATTGTAAGAGTAAGGGTTCAGCCACACAGTCAGGTTTCCTGATGCTGTTTTAGAAGCCAAAATGAGGAGTGAGTTCAAGAAAGAGAAGTCCTATCTGTCCTTTATACTTTCTCTCCTTGTATGATCCACTTCTGATTTTGACTTCTAAAATTCCATCAGGAATCCTGTCCGTGTGGCTGTACCCTTACAACAATTTAGTGATATTCATCATTGCAAAATGTATTTCACTTTTTTACCATAATTACGGTTTGTTGCATGTGCCAAAAAAGAACAGAAACTACAATGAAATATACAAAGAATAACGTAAGAGGTCTCAATCAAATCCAGTGAATAACATTGTCAGTGGCTAGACATCTGTTACAATATATAGAGAGAATTTATATCACAATAACACAAGTTTATATATAAGGATATAGTGGTCTCGTTTGCCATGATACAGGGGAACACTGACAATGTTATTCACATGGATTTGATTGAGATCTCTTATGTTATTCTTTGTATATTTCATTGTAGTTTGAAAAAGGCCTTGAGTGGACGAAATGTCACTAAAACACACAATTCTCGACTATTTTGTCCTGGAGTTTCTTTATTTTTATTCGAACGGGGTGGGAATGCGACTCCAAGAAACCTATTCCCGAACAAGCAGTGTGTGACTAAGCATTTTCTATACCTTAGTAGCATATTGTAATTTTGTTTCATGAGAAAATGAGGTCTTAAACCAAATTTGAGCTAAGGTAAGGCTAGATATTCATCTATAAATCTATGCTATTCATCCTGGCATCCAGCAGTATTGATCTATAGAAAGAAAAAAAATCCCACTAAGCAGCAGCCAATTTTATGAAAATATATCTTTGGCTCAACCAACTATCTCTAGTAATCTAAAAGCCATAACTTGCGATATTTTGTTTTTCAACAAAGTCATTCATTCCATAGTCTTACTGCTCTTACAGTAAAGAATCTATGATAGTGAACCTTTTTTCCTCAAGATTTAGTAGATGCCTTTGTTCTAATTACATTTTTGGATAAGAAATTATAAGACACATGCTAATATGATGACACACCAGACCTTTGATATATTAAAGTGTAGTGACTAGATCATCTTTAGCCTAGTAACTGACAATGCCAGTGGTCAGAAGGTTGTATGATATTAAAAAAAAAACAAAAAACTCACCTGTCCACAGTCCTGCCATTCCAGCACCACTCATGACTGCTAAGGTCAGTGATTGGCCTTAGTCATCCTAGGAACAAGCCCCTTTTACTCCGGTTGGGACCAGAAGCGGCAGAGAACTGGGCAATAGCATTGGATGATAAGACTGTGGACAGGTGTTTTAGTGTTTTGTGTTTTTTTTGTTTTTGTTTTTTTATGGAACACACCTTCCAATCACTGGGAATGTTGGCTTCTAGTCTGGACAGCAGTCCATTTAAATTATACAGTAACTTTGGTTCTCCACCTTTAAATTCCAGCTCTCCTGTGTCTCTCCAAAACTGTACACAATATTCAAAACAGGGTCTAACTAGTGACTGATATAGAGGTGAAACTAAGTTGCCATCAGATGCATCTTTACAAATTTTAAAGCATCCTGTAATTTGAACAAGCTTTCCTGCAGCTGCTTGACACTAGTTCATTTTATTGCCCACTAATATAGCAGTATTTTGGCTGCAGTGGTGGCAAATGTTTTCCCATCCAAATCTATTACCTTCTATCTATTTGTGTTTGCATAAACCTCTAACGTCCTCTGGATTACTTTACACATTTACATATGTGATGGAGAGAAATTGTAATGTTCTCTTCATCGCCTTATGACACACGTCTTGTCAAATATATGCAAATAAATACTGATAATGATTTTATATTCAGTATAGTATGTTTACATACTGTATGACCTTACACATCCTTTTGTCTTCTCCCCTTGTAAATATTGTTTCTCTGATAGTGAAAGTTTTAGTAGTCTACTATTTTTCATACATTTCTTAGTTTGAATGAGATCAAGAAGAATTGATTAAGAGCTAAAGAATGGCATAGGAAATGTCAATCTTGAGAAATATTCCCAATGATTTTGCATTCCTTGCTCTACAAGATGTCATCCACCACTGGAATACTGGAGGAAACAAACTTCCAGTATGTCTATGGCTAGAATTTGATGTCCTCTATTCAATTGTATGAAAGGGGCACACAAGGGAGAAAGAAACCCACATACAAATGAAGTCCTCAATCAACAGCCTACTCCTTCAACTATCTACATTGAAACCTATGTCACATTTACTCTCTACAGGTCACACATTTTATTTGCATAGACTATTTTCACTTATTCTGTTTTATGGTATAGAATGGATGTATAGAAAGACAGGTAGAAAATGTGCTTGATACAGTAGACATTCTAAGTATAAAATAAGATTACAACGTTCATAATGCCTTTTCTCTGTTACCCATGCTTTATGTACATAAAAGGTATAAATCAGCAATTAGTAACAAGGGAGCTGTGGACATTTCTTGGACTTTGACATGAAGATATAAGGTTTCATTGAAGACTCACATTGTCATATCTGCTGTCTTTCCACAGAGAGTATTATGTTCTAGGCTGGTGACAGTATTATCCTATACAATTAAATTCTTAAGCTGAACAAAAACACACATAAATAGTCTCAATTTAATGGAGGTAGTAAAAGGAGTAAAGTTGAATGAAGTTTCTTTTTTGAAGCTCCTGGAAGATTATGAGAGAAGTACAGGATAAGCCATGAAATACAGACCCTATTTCCCATGCGTAATTTGTACAGGATAATGCTTGATCAGACATTATCTGTACCTAGAAGTCATCTCAACCACCTAATGCATCTATAAGAAACTGGATAGTTTGTTAAATAATCTACCCATTTTTTTCTTTTATATGAACATAGGCTGGTTCAGGTACTCTACGCTGCCTGTCTATATGCAGTGCAGTCTACTATGTCTTGTAGGCGCCCATTATATGTCCTGCCATTGACAGCCAGACACCGTCTCCGTTATTTGCAGTGGTGTCATGAATGAGAAATTTGGTCTGCTGTGGATTGGAACCGTATTGTCAATAGTGAGAGGTTCAGTTTGGGATCCAACAATGGTCAGGTTTGAGTATGGTGGTCTCATGGGTGATGCTTCAATCCTGCCTTTGCTGTGGAGCTACACACTGCGCCAACTGCTGGTGTTATGATTAGAGATGAGCGAATTTCTTGGAAATTTGATTTGGCTGATTCGGCGAATTTTACAAAAAAATTCGCTTTGTTACGAATTACTTCGCCACGATGCGCATTTTTTCTACGTAGTGGGTGCAATGACAGGGAGCTGCAATAGTGCCGCCCCCGTCATTGTACCCCTCAGATGCCGTGTTCATACATGATTGCGACGTCTGAGTATAAAAACAGTGTAAAATAGACATTAAAAAATACATTAAATCAAACTTACCTCCTCCATTTGCTCGCGACGGGCCGGCCGCCGCCATCTTGCTTGAAGATCTGGAGTGAAATCTCGCGCGGCACGAGATTACGTCATCAAGCCGGCCGGCGTGGGGACGTCATATGTCACTACGCGCGGGATTTCGCCCGGGATCTTCAATCAAGATGGCGGCTGGCGGCCCGTCACGAGCAAATGGAGGAGGTAAGTATGGATTTTTTGTTTTTTTACACTATTTCAGGATAAATCGATTCGCCGACATGAAGCACAAGGAAATTCGGCTTCGAGGCGAATCGAATTTACCCTGAAATTCGGATCGAATTCCACTTGTGGAATTCGATTCGCTCATCTCTAGTTATGATCTGAGGAGCCATCGAAAACAACTGTTGTTCACCCATGGTAGTGATATGAGGGACACTGACAGCTCAGCAATATGTACGGGGCATCCTGAAGCCACGTGTTGCCTCTCATGCAAAGTCTTCCAAGTGCATAATGCTTTCCCATAGACACCAAAGGTTTCCCAGGAATTTTTCTGCACATTGCAATACTTCTTCGGCCTTTCCTGTTCTCAGATTAATCGCCAACTGAGCATTTATGGGACCAGCTGGGATGTCAGTTTTGGCTGGATCTACAGACCCAGCTGGAACATCTGTGGTCAAATGTTCTGCAGGATACCATACAGAACCTGTATGCCCATCTGTATCTTATTTTGTATCCAGGCTAAAGGTGGCCCAATGGGGTACCAGTGTAACATGCCAGGAGAGGAGTGTGACAAGGAGAAGGATGGTAGTCGCAGTGGCAAAAGAGTGGTAGTAGTCCCAATGCACACAATGACTATGTCCCTCTCCCTCGCTCTCATGTTAGTTACAGTAAAGAGTGAGGGCCACATGATGATATATGTAGTTCTCCTGCAGGGCAAACCCAGATTGTGGTCTCCTTCCCAATGAAAGGTGAGATGTTTGACTAAAATTTAAAGGGAACCTGTCATCTCTGAAACACCCCCTGAACTACAGTAAGCAGTGTATAGTGTAAATGATGCTGAATCCGATTATGTAAGTTTTATCTTTATACTCACTTCCATTCCGACGCTGTGCTCCCACAAACCAGCAGTAAAATGCACTGACAGGACTCTTCTTTGAGTACTCTCCATTATATGAGTGAGCACTGGAGTCCACTGAGTGCATTTTACTGCTGGTTTGTGGGAGCACAGCAACAGAATGGAAGTGAGTATGAAGATAAAAATCACATATTCGGATTCAGCATCACTTACACTATACAGTTCAGGGGGTGTTTCGGAGATGACAGGTTCCCTTTAAGGACAGCAAACCAGACAAGCATAGAGGTGATGCAGGTTAACAGAAGACTTTACTGAAGATCAGTTCCAATAGGTGCTTGGCTAAATCAAGGGGATTGCCTGCAGGTTCCATTTGAGATGCACTTGCTCATATAACACTTTTCTGTTTTTTTATTCCACCCTAGTGATGCAATTCCTCACAAAAATATACATTTACAAATCTCATTGCGGGATGTAAACTGTCTCACTGGTATGACTGTGAGCCGGAAGCCTTTTTACCCAGCCAAGGGCTATGAAGTCCGAAAGTCATAAACATGCATAAGACTAGCAGACTACTTCCATGGACCCTCCTTTTTGAATGCTCAACTTGCTCAACAGTTCTTTTCTACTCTCAGTCTCATGGGTCTCTGGAGTCCTCCATAGGTCCCAAATTCTGACTGTGTATACCACAGGACTGAAGTTTCGGTAACCTGCTTATACTTCAACCAACTCACTCTAACTAACTCACTTCACAGCAAGCCCAGGGAAGGAAATTAACCCAGTGATTCAGCTATAAGTATATTAAATTAACACAGTCAAGTCATAACACTTAATACAAGATTAAAGAACATGTAACGTATAAAAGTCAGTGATTTGTGGTGGCCAAATGGTCACTACACTAGAACATCCTTTCAGTTGTACAGTTTTTCCCAATAAACTTATCCTTTTGCTTTAATATTGTAATCAGTATAGTCACACATATAAAGTTTCATGCAATTTTAACAACTTCTGGGTATGTTATTTTTTTTGGTCAATGAGTATACCTATGTATTGTTATCTAATATCCATCTATCAATCTCCTTATCTATAAATCTATGGAAGCCACACACTTTTCCACTAATGCCCACTTGCCCACTTTTTCCAAGGAATGCCCACTTGCTGACTGAGGCGTAAAATGTGTCTAATATACTGTAGTTAGTAAATGTGGTGCAAAACTTGTGCACAAGAATTCTGGATCAATTTGTGCCACATTTTCCATTAGTAAATCTGCCCCAGTTTATCCTTTGTTTCAGCAATACATGTGTATGGACAGATGTTTCTGGCTCCCTGAAAGATCTGTTGTACTGAATCTGTGCCGAGTGGAAGGTTGTGAGGTAGCCGTTCGCTGCACACAACAAAAGTATGATGACTGTCACGCGAGGTCGGCGTCGCGCTCCCTCTGCACGACGTCGCCGGACCTCTCCGCCCCCCTAGAGACGAGCAATAGGGAATTGAAGTGCTGGTCTTGTCAGCCAGCACTTCATGAGTTAATTCTCTGTTTGGGTTTAGCCATGTGGTGCTGATCACACCACATGGCTACTTTACATATTGTTTGGACAGCTTGCTCCGCCTCAGGTCATGTGATGCTGGCCACATCACATGATCCTGGGCGGGCTATTTAAAGATGGCAACTGCCTCACTCAGATGCCTGTGATTAGTCTTCTGAGATCAGTGCTGTGTGTTGGACCTTGCTTTTGGATTATTGGTATATTGGATTTTGGCTTTGGACTTAGACTACGCTTTTGTGATTCCCCTCGGTATTTGACGTGACCTCCTGTTCTTGACTTGGCTTGCTGACGATTTGCTATTGTGTTTGTTCTGTCTGTGTTCGTCTTTCCCTGTGTTCCCTTCCCTACCCTGTGCACGTACTCAGCATAGGGACTGTCTCCAAGTTACGGTTTTGTCGCCTAGGGCATCTACTGTAAGTAGGCAGGGAAAGAGGTGGGGTTCAGACAGGGCACACTATCCCTTGTTTCCCTGTCGTGACAGAATCACAGGCCATACCTAATGGAGCCGTTGCGAGTACTCACGGACCAGATGAGTAACATGGCTCAGATGATCCAGGATTTGGCCGGGAGACTCCAACATCAGGAGCAGCTGCGGACTGCACCCGCAGTCGTTCCCTCCATGCCAAACCCCAATATTGAACCCCATGTAAAATTGCCCGATCGGTTTTCTGGGGACCGAAGGACTTTCCGTTCCTTTAAGGAAAGTTGTAAATTATATTTCCGTTTACGCTCACACTCCTCGGGTTCTGAGCAGCAGTGGGTAGGAATAATTATTTCCTTGCTGCAAGGTGATCCGCAGGAGTGGGCTTTCTCATTGCCACCTGACTCCCCTTGTCTATTGTCTGTGGAGGCTTTTTTCCGGGCCCTAGGTCTTTTATATGAAGAACCTGACTTGGCCGCTGTAGCTGAAACTCAGCTCAGAGACATTCGGCAGGGTAACCGTCCAGTTGAGGATTACTGTGCTGAGTTCAGAAAATGGTGTGTGTCCTCTAAATGGAATGACCCTGCTTTGAGAAGCCAGTTTAGGGTGGGACTGTCTGACCATCTGAAGGATTTACTAGTTAGTTATCCTACTCCTGACACCTTAGAGGCGACTATGACCTTAGTTATCAAACTTGACCGACGGTTTAGGGAGAGACAAAAGGAACGTTCTATTGCCCCTCAAGTTGCCGTGTTGTCCGAAGTTCCTCTTCAGAGCCCGTCTCCTATCAAGGTCCAGGAGGAGCCTATGCAGTTGGGAGTTACTATGAGGGATCAGAGACGCCTGAGAGGGGCCTGTTTTTACTGCGGTGAGATGAACCACTGGCTCCAGCAGTGTCCGAGACTTCTGCTCTCAAAAGGGTCTGTTCCTGGAAGTAAGGTACCCCCTGCGGTGGTAAGAAAGAAAATCTTGTTACCTATTTCCATTTCTTATAACCAACTCAAGAGATCCGGTGAAGCATTTGTGGATTCAGGTTCTGCTGCTAATTTTATTGATTATGATTTTGTGCAATCTGTGGGTGTGCCTATAATTCCTTTAAGGGAGGTAATTCAAATTATCGCACTGGATTCCACTCCATTGAATAATGGGAGAGTGGAGTTTTGTACTCCTGAGGTTGTATTAACTGTAGGAATTACC
The DNA here is from genome assembly GCA_900303285.1 of Rhinella marina. Lineage (NCBI taxonomy): Eukaryota > Metazoa > Chordata > Amphibia > Anura > Bufonidae > Rhinella > Rhinella marina. Next base: position 9,845 of record ONZH01008142.1, read on the forward strand.
CATACTGAGACTTGCTCCTTCCTTGTATTAAAGGATTTACCTGCCGACCTTGTTTTAGGTCTGCCTTGGTTACAGGACCACAACCCTGTGATCAACTGGTCGGTAGGTGAATTGGAAAAATGGGGAATGAATTGTGACAAATGTTGTAGATCAGTATTGCAGTTGGGAGGTACCACTGAGTCTCTTTCCTTGCCCAAGTATATTGGCGATTTTTCGGACGTTTTTCCATGTCCAAGACTGAGTTCCTCCCTCCTCACCGGCAATATGATTGCGCCATCGACCTTATTGAGGGATCCAAATATCCCAAAGGTCGCATTTATAATCTCTCTACTCCTGAACGTCAGTCCATGAGGGATTATCTCAAAGAGAGTCTGGCCAAGGGTCACATCCGGCCTTCAGTTTCTCCCATGGGGGCAGGTTTTTTCTTTGTTGGTAAAAAGGATGGAGGATTGAGGCCCTGTATCGATTACAGGGAGCTCAATAAAATCACTGTTAAAAACAGATACCCGTTGCCCCTTATTCCTGACTTGCTGAATCAGGTCCAGGGGGCCTGTTGGTTCACCAAGCTGGATTTGAAGGGGGCATACAACCTAATCAGGATTCGTGAGGGGGACGAATGGAAAACTGCGTTTAATACCCCGGAGGGTCATTATGAGTACTTGGTAATGCCTTTTGGGTTAAGTAACGCTCCGGCAATTTTCCAAAACTTTGTCAATGACATTTTTAGACCATTTATTGGGAAATTTGTAATTGTCTATATTGATGACATCCTGATTTTTTCTGCAGACTGGGAGAGTCACGTATCTCACACCAGGCAAGTGCTGGAGGTGTTGCGTGAAAACAAGTTGTTTGTTAAAGGGGAAAAGTGTACCTTTGGTGTTCAGGAAGTGGCCTTTTTGGGATACATTCTCACCCCTTTTTCTTTCAAAATGGACCCAGTTAAAGTACAGGCCATTGTAGATTGGGTGCGACCTTCCTCTTTGAAGGCGCTCCAGCGATTTCTGGGGTTTGCTAATTTTTATCGTAAATTTGTCAAAAATTTTTCAGTGGTAGCCAAACCCATTACGGATTTGACTCGCAAGGGGGCTGATCTGGTCAATTGGCCCCCTGCAGCAATTGAGGCCTTTGAAAGGTTAAAGCAGTGTTTTATTAATGCTCCTGTGTTGGTCCAGCCTGATCAAAGTAAGCCTTTTGTAGTTGAGGTGGATGCGTTTGAGGATGGTGTGGGGGCTATACTGTCCCAGGGGTCTTCCACCTTAACTAATCTTATGCCATGCGCCTTCTTCTCCCGCAAGTTCTCTCCTGCCGAGAGGAATTATGATATTGGGAATAGGGAGTTACTTGCAATCAAGTGGGCATTTGAGGAATGGCGTCATTTTTTAGAAGGGGCATTTCACCGCATTACGGTCCTCACAGATCATAAGAATTTAATGTTTCTAGAATCGGCTAAGCGATTGAATCCTAGACAGGCGAGGTGGGATTTGTTCTTTACTCGTTTTGATTTTTGTGTTACCTTCAGACCCGGGAGCAAGAACGTTAAGGCCGATGCCTTATCCCGAAGTTTCCAGGCGTATCAGCCTCCTGACGTCCCTCCTGAGCCCATCCTGCCAGCTGATATCATCGTGGCCGCTACCTCATCTGACCTCACTTCTGAAATCTCGGCAGGACAACATCTTGCTCCCATTGGTACCCCCAATGACAAATTGTTTGTGCCGGCTCATTTGCGGTTGCGACTACTGGGTGAGTGCCATAATTCTGTTTTGTGTGGACATCCTGGCATCAATGCCACCAAGGAGTTGGTCTCTAGGCAGTATTGGTGGCCGTCGATCTCCAGAGATGTTCAGGCTTTTGTAACAGCGTGTAACACTTGTGCCAGGTCCAAGAATTCCAAGACACGACCTATGGGTGAGTTACATCCTTTACCCATACCTAGTAGACCTTGGTCACATCTGTCCATGGACTTTATCACGGACTTGCCGTGCTCTGAGGGTAAAACCGTGATATTTGTGGTGGTTGACAGATTCAGCAAAATGTGTCATTTTATTCCTTTGTGTAAATTACCCTCTGCGAAGGTCTTGGCGTCCGTGTTCATTGATAATATTGTCAAACTACATGGTGTTCCTGAGAATATCGTTTCTGATAGGGGAGTACAGTTTGTGTCTAGGTTCTGGAGGGCGTTCTGTAATAAGATTGGTATCTCTTTGTCCTTTTCATCAGCCTTTCATCCGGAGACCAATGGTCAGACTGAACGTCTTAACCAATCCGTTGAGCAATATCTCAGATGTTATGTTTCTGATAACCAACATGTGTGGGCCAGATTCCTGTCTCTGGCTGAATTTGCAATTAATAATCGTGTTAATTCATCCTCTGGGATGTCGCCGTTTTTCTGCAATATGGGTTTTCATCCACGCTTTAGCTCCTTTTCCCCATCTGCGTCGGTTGTCCCAGAGGTCAATGATTTTTCTCAAGAACTGTGCACAGTTTGGGCACAGGTTCAGTCGAACCTGGAAAAGGCCCAAGGAGTTCAAAAAGCTAAGGCTGATAGAAAACGTTCTAAGGGTGTGAATTTTAAGGTTGGGGATAAGGTATGGTTATCGACTAAAAATCTCAACATGAGGGTACCATCCTATAAGTTTGCACCTCGCTTCATTGGTCCTTACAGGATCACCAAGGTGATCAATCCGGTTTCTTTTAGGTTATGTTTACCCGACTCCCTTCGTGTTCATAATGTTTTTCATGTGTCTTTGCTCAAACGTTATGTTGCTCCCGTTGGTCCTGAGGAACAGTCTCCGCCTCCGGTTGAGGTAGCAGGACAAATGGAGCATGAGATTGCCAGAATTGTGGATGTGAGAAGGGTCCGGAATTCCTTCCAGTACCTCGTACATTGGAAGGGGTTCGGTCCTGAGGACAGGTCTTGGGTACCGTTGACCAGGATGCATGCAGACTCGCTCATCCGAAAGTTCCATCTGCAGCATCCCGATAAGCCTGCTCCCGCTGGTAAGGGTCCGGTGGCCCCTCGTGAAGGGGGGGGGGTACTGTCACGCGAGGTCGGCGTCGCGCTCCCTCTGCACGACGTCGCCGGACCTCTCCGCCCCCCTAGAGACAAGCAATAGGGAATTGAAGTGCTGGTCTTGTCAGCCAGCACTTCATGAGTTAATTCTCTGTTTGGGTTTAGCCATGTGGTGCTGATCACACCACATGGCTACTTTACATATTGTTTGGACAGCTTGCTCCGCCTCAGGTCATGTGATGCTGGCCACATCACATGATCCTGGGCGGGCTATTTAAAGATGGCAACTGCCTCACTCAGATGCCTGTGATTAGTCTTCTGAGATCAGTGCTGTGTGTTGGACCTTGCTTTTGGATTATTGGTATATTGGATTTTGGCTTTGGACTTAGACTACGCTTTTGTGATTCCCCTCGGTATTTGACGTGACCTCCTGTTCTTGACTTGGCTTGCTGACGATTTGCTATTGTGTTTGTTTCTGTCTGTGTTCGTCTTTCCCTGTGTTCCCTTCCCTACCCTGTGCACGTACTCAGCATAGGGACCGTCTCCAAGTTACGGTTTTGTCGCCTAGGGCATCTACTGTAAGTAGGCAGGGAAAGAGGTGGGGTTCAGACAGGGCACACTATCCCTTGTTTCCCTGTCGTGACAATGACTTCACAAATGTTTTTATTTCTAGTATCCAAGTATTATAACATTATACATTTATTTTCAAAGGAAGCGCAAGAACTGAACCAAATGATGTCACTTGCAATACATGTAATAAAAGTAGGTAATGTTGCAGCATTGATTAATTACGATTAGATCACATAGTTCCTCTTAACTTCAAATTATCCCTATTCTGTGGAGCACCTCCATTTCTAGTTTATCCTAAATTTTCTGGTTCCTGAATTTTTTACTCACTTATGGCATCATACAAGTGTATTTGCAATTCTTATATGGTGCATATTTTGTGTACCAGAATTCACTGCTAATGTTAATGAATGTTCACATGGGAGTTTCTTTTCCGTCAATATTTAATTACGCAGCATGTCCGAGTTGTGTGTACATTTGCTTCAAAATACGACCATTATAGTCTATGGGAGTGCATCAAAAATGCAAGAATGAAGTACGTAATATGCTTGTAAATCCGGATGAAATACTGAAGTAATGCTGATGACAATCTGGATGGTACAGTGCCTTGCGAAAGTATTCAGCCCCCTGGAACTTTTCAACCTTTTGCCACATTTCAGGCTTCAAACAAAAAGATACAACATTTAACATTTTTGGTGAAGAATCAACAACAAGTGGGTCACAATTGTGAAGTGGAACAAAATTTATTGGATCATTTAAACTTTTTTTGTAATAATAAAATTGAAAAGTGGAGCGTGCAAAATTATTCGGCCCCCTTGCATTTATACTTTGTTGCGCCACCTTTTGCTGCGATTACAGCTGCAAGTCGCTTGGGGTATGTCTCTATCAGTTTTGCACATCTAGAGACTGAAATTCTCGCCCATTCTTCCTTGCAAAACAGCTCAAGCTCTTTGAGGTTGGATGGAGAGCGTTTGTGAACAGCAGTTTTCAGCTCTTTCCACATATTTTTTGGATTCAGGTCTGGACTTTGACTTCGCCATTCTAAGACCTGGATACGTTTATTTTTGAACCATTCCATTGTAGATTTTGCTTTATGTTTGGGATTATTGTCTTGTTGGAAGATAAATCTCCGTCCTAGTCTCAGGTCTTTTGCAGACTCCAACAGGTTTTCATCCAGAATGGTCCTGTATTTGGCTCCATCCATCTTCCCATAAATTTTAACCATCTTCCCTGTCCCTGCTGATGAAAAGCAGGCCCAAACCATGATGCTGCCACCACCATGTTTGACAGTGGGGATGGTTTGTTCAGGGTGATGAGCTGTGTTGCTTTTATGCCAAACATATCGTTTAGCATTGTTTCCAAAAAGTTGGATTTTGGTTTCATCTGACCAGAGCACCTTCTTCCACATGTTTGGTGTGTCTCCCAGGTGGATTGTGGCAAACTGTAAACGAGACTTTTTATGGATATCTTTGAGAAATGGCTTTCTTCTTGCCACTCTTCCATAAAGGCCAGGTTTGTGAAGTGTTCGACTGATTGTTGTCCTATGGACAGACTCTCCCACCTCAGCTGTAGATCTCTGCAGTTCATCCAGAGTGATCATGGGCCTCTTGGGTGCATCTCTGATCAGTCTTCTCCTTGTTTGAGTTAAAAGTTTAGAGGGACGGCTGGGTCTTGGTAGATTTGCAGTGGTCTGATACCCCTTCCATTTCAATATGATCGCTTGCACAGTGCTCCTTGGGATGTTTAAAGCTTGGGAAATCTTTTGGTATCCAAATCCAGCTTTAAACTTCTCCACAACAGTATCAGGGACCTGCCTGGTGTGTTCCTTGGTCTTCATGATGCAGAACCCTGAGACTATCACAGAGCAGGTGCATTTATACGGAGACTTGATTACACACAGGTGGATTCTATTTATCTTCATCAGTCATTTAGGAACACATTGGATCATTCAGAGATCCTCAATGAACTTCTGGAGTGAGTTTTCTGAACTGAAAGTAAATGGGCCAAATAATTTTTCACTCCCCACTTTTCAGTTTTATTATTACAAAAAAAGTTTAAATGATCCAATAAATTTCGTTCCACTTCACAATTGTGACCCACTTGTTGTTGATTCTTCACCAAAAATTTAAAATGTTATATATTTTTGTTTGAAGCCTGAAATGTGGAAAAAGGTTGAAAAGTTCCAGGGGGCCGAATACTTTCGCAAGGCACTGTATATCATCCAGAATTCCAGCTCTGGAATACAGATGGTTTTCGATATGCTTGTGCGAAAGAGGCCTATCTGGAGGACTTGCCTTTCTGTGGGCAGCAGCAGCTCACATGAGACAATTAAAGGGTTATTCTCATTTTAGACAATGGGGGCATATCGCTAGGATATGCCCCCATTGTCTTATAGGTGCGGGTCCCACCGCTGGGACCCGCACCTATTTCCAGAACGGAGCCCCCGAAGTGAATGAGGGCGCACTGCGCATGCGCAGCCGCCCTCCATTCATTTCTATGCACCGCGCATGCACGGCCCGGCTCCCATTCATTTCTATGAGCGGCGCGGGGAGCTGCGCCTGGTGGTGGCCGGACCCCCGGAAACCTGGGGTCCTCCAGGCGGAGCGCTCCCCGCTCCGTTCTGGATATAGGTGCGGGTCCCAGCGGTGGGACCCGCACCTATAAGACAATGGGGGCATATCCTAGCGATATGCCCCCATTGTCTAAGATGAGAATACCCCTTTAAGCACCTGTATCTCCCAGGAAGCTCCTGTTAACTCCTTCCTCCCCTGCATAGAAAAAAAATCCCTCACATATAACCCCAGTGTTACATATTGAATGTCTAGAGAGAGAAAAATGTACTACTATGAATTTAGAAGAAGGGATGAATGAATCAATCAATGGTGTATCGACCACTTCACCTGCTTCTCTGTGAGATCAATACACCAGCACTAAGGGGAAGGGAGCAGGGACGCTTCTGATCATGTTAGTCCACCACTAAGGTGGACCAGAAGAATAAACAGCAGGGGGCGCTACCAGAAAGGAAAATGTAATGCACATAAAGCAACAGTTTTTATTGCATGTATATTGCAATAGTAGTTCATTTGAAATGCCTATTCATTGTGCAGCAGATTTGACCAACTGAAGACCGAATGGTCTTCTTTTCTGGCACCCAGACTTGTCACACACATGGCCACGGTCAATGGCCAATTGAGCATATGCTCCTTTTATCACCTTCACCACTAGGCCTACATGAAGAATACACTGCCTTAAGCGTTCTCACACTTGAGGTCACCTACCATATAATTCCCCACCAAACATGGTGTCTGGTACTACATCTCTCCAGGGTCATATTGGAATGGGCACCCGGCACTGCATAATAAACATTAGGAGAGGTAAACCACAGCGATATACTTTTAAATAAACAGGGTCATCACCATTTAAATGTATGGTATTAAAGGGTTTCTGTCACCAGATCTGGGCATCTTAAACAGGATGACATTTGCAATGTGCAAATGTCACCTGATGCCCAATCTGGTATTGTTTTTTACATCGGTGCCGTCGTTTTTGTGAAAAAAGCATTTTTATATTATGCAAATTAGGCTTACTAGGTGCAAGGGGCGGTTACCCTGCACCTAGTAAGCGCCGTTTCCCTACCTCCTGGCACGCCTCCATAGTCTTGATTGACCGGGCCAGGCAGCTTGTTCGCTCTTCTGCCGGCCCTGTCCTCGCTACAAATCCCGCGCCTGCGCCGTGCGGAAGAAAATCGGCACAGGCGCAGTGAGTGGCGCTGGCCGCCGGGCTCCCGGCTACCTCACTGCGCCTGCGCCGATGATGCCGGGTGTACTCTGACGTCATTGGCGCAGGCGCAGTGAGGTAGCCGGGAGCCCAGCGGCCAGCGGCACCCACTGCGCCTGCGCCGATTTTCTTCCGCACGGCGCAGGCGCGGGATTTGTAGCGAGGACAGGGCCGGCAGAAGAGCGAACAAGCTGCCTGGCCCTGTCAATCAAGACTATGGAGGTGTGCCAGGAGGTAGGGAAACGGCGCTTACTAGGTGCAGGGTAACCGCCCCTTGCACCTAGTAAGCCTAATTTGCATAATATAAAAATGCTTTTTTCACAAAAACGGGGGCACCGATGTAAAAAACAATACCAGATTGGGCATCAGGTGACATTTGCACATTGCAAATGTCATCCTGTTTAATATGCCCAGATCTGGTGACAGAAACCCTTTAAACACATTTTTTGCATGACTACATATATATTAAAAACTGGTGAGTTATTAACAACAGTTTCAACGAAATCCAAAAGGATCTCTCCTCAGACCTTACATATGCATACCTGAGAAAATGATTTATGTTTTATTCATGTACCGTATAGTAATAAATCCTAGTGTTCATTCTTCAGTGCAGGGCTCTAGCTTATTGGCAGCAACTTCTCCCAAACCCTTCTGCCTCCCATCTTGATTAATGTCTACTGGGAAGGATGTTGGGTGGTGCAGAAGAAGACAAGGTGCTTTGGGAGGGGTGCTGCTGATAAGTTAGCACCCTGCACTGAAGAATAAATGCCCAGTGGTCACTTTAGGCTTTATAAGCAAATGGACCATGCATGAATTAAACATTATTTTCTCAGGTATTCTTACATGATCACAGCAGTCAAGTTTCCATTGAGGCATTAGTATACAGTGATACAATGGCCTCAGGATACAATATTTCTGACCCATCGTAAGTTGAAACCAGTCTCAACATACAAAGCCTCAGACTCAGATCCAACCAATCAAGGCCTATTCCCTGGTAAAATAACTGTATTAGTTACTAGTTATCAGCTATTCCTGACTGTTATATGTAAGGACTTGTTTTATCTGTCTCAGTTATCTGCTTATTTTTCTTAAATCTTAATTTTCTCTTATCTTGAATGACATTTTGGGGCTTTGGAACCGATTACTCAAGTTACAATGGTTTCAACATACAATGGTCGTCCTGGAACCAATAAATATTGTAACTTGAGGGACCAATGTATTTTACACCAAGAATAGTACTGAGGGCCTGCTATTACAGAGTACTAGTAACCTCTCCTGATATGTTTATTTTAGTAACTACTTGAATTCCCCATGTAAAAACAATTCTGGAGTATCTACTCTTATGACTATATATTGTGCCATCCTAATCCTGATAAAATGTGACAAATTCCGATGTGAACATGCCAATGTAAAAAACATAATAATACAATATTCTAGTATTACCATTGTTTTTATAGTAGCCCTTCATATGATCCTATGAGATAACTAATAAAGAGCGCTAATGTCTGGATAAAAACAAAAAAAATGGAAATATCCTGGTCTCACATTTGTAACGACTGGACATTTGTGCTATATTATGATTACCCCCCTCTCCTTGTGTGTTCCTTTTAGAAGACATTTCTCTTTTAAGACAAAGCTTACCGTGTGGCCCTGTGTCCCGGCAGTAAATGGAATTCTGTGAAATGCACCTGTTAAGCTGAGCTCCTAAATTCCCAGCATTGTTTCTTTGACATAAACACAAGTCCCCATGTTTCCATGGCCTGTCAAACAAGTCAGTCAGAGCTGAAATCCCGAATAATTCCATACACAACCAGTGTTGATTGGGAAAAGTTTCACTTTTAAAAAAGACCATAGCTTGTCTAAAGAACAGTTAAGATTTCTCCTCATTTTTTGAATTAATTCCTGGTCTTGACTTCCAAAACTGCATGAAGAAACCTGACGGTGTGGCCGTGCCCTTAGTGCAGCTTTTAAGAATTTCCATTATGCATGGAACATATGTGGATGAGCTCAGGTCTCTTCTCAACTCAACTATCTCTAGATTTGGAGATATGTGAGATAAAGTGGTGAATACATTATTCTTTTTAATGGGTTAGGAGACTATAATCCTCTCAGCCTCACAACAAGCTTTAAATGGGGAACAATAAATTGCTTTCAAGTGCACTAGGTTACCTTTTGAAGATGAAGCAAATTTAAACTAGCTTATTCAAATCAATTTGTAGAAATTGTATATCAATAGAAATCAGTCTTCCGCGGAGGTTCAAATTGTGCTTACTGTGAAATGTAGCATGTTCACTAGATTTCATATCTAAAATTGAGCCACCTAATCTGCCAGCATGTGTTTGCAGGGTTCATATTTAAGCCATGAATATTTGAGGAGAACATGCAAACTCCACGTTAGTACTTTGTTAAAATCCTACAGGCAGCACAGTAATACTAAAGATAAGAGCACAAAACCTCTCATTAAACAAGTAATAAACTACCGCCGTTGTTTCAGATTGCTCCTATAATGCTGGAGTCACACTAGCGCTGTTCCTTATGTTGCTTGTAACACCTGTGTTGCTCTTTGATGGATCCTATTAACTTTAAGGGGATAAAAACTGATGCCAAAATACACGTTTGTCTCAGTTTGTAGTCAGTCAGTGTTCATGGGATCTTAAAAGGTCAGCAGCAGTTGCCTGTTCACAATGTTAACAAGAACATTTTTTTATTTCTTGATCTTTTCGTTTTTAAAGGATCTATATGGATAAACCACATTATGGATGTATAACTATAACCAAAGCCTAATGTCTTAGGCCTCTTTCACACGAACGTTGTGTTTTGCGGTCCGCAAATTGCGGATCCGCAAAAAAAACGGATGGCGTCCGTATGGCATCCGTATTTTTTGCGGATCCACTGTAACATTGCCTATCCTTGTCCGCAAAACGGACAAGAATAGGACATGCTCTACTTTTTTTTGCGGGCCACGGAACGGAGCAACGGATGCGGACAGCACACGGTGTGCTGCCCGCATTTTTTGCGGGCCCATAGAAATGAATGGGTCCGCATTTTTCATGTGAAAAATGCGGATCGGAGCCCGCAAAAAATGCTGTCGTGTGAAAGAGGCCTTAATCTAAGAATATTGATTCCATGTCAAATTCTTCTGATTACAAACTGTTCATCATTTCATTTCACTTAGATCTTATATACAATCTTCTTTTGTAGCTTTGCAGCAGGACATGACCATTTCAGGTCTGCTTCTTCTCTGTAATCATTAGATGTTAGACGCTGGAGGGCTCTTGCTACTGTTTAAACTTTTAGCAAACTTTACAGAATGTCTTTTGATAACCTTGCACTTTCACAGTGTTTTGTCCCATAGAAATGAATAGGTTCTGTCAAATGATTCATCATGATCAGTTTTTTATTATTATTATTATTATTATTATTATTATTATTATTATTATTATTAAAACTGCTAGAATGGACAACCTCCAAGAAAGGTGGCTGATACATTTTACTGCTCTGGACACATATGTGTGTTTGTTAGAGAGGTTCTCACAATGTGCTTTCTTACAATATATAAATTTGACAACATGGCAGTGTAACATAAACCCAACAGTTAAAAGTTCTACTACCGCTTCTTGGTAAAATAATAAAGATATATATATATATATTTCTTTTTTTTAAGCATTTAAATTTGACACATACTCATCCAACTTGCATTTAATTTTGAACCTCTTTTAGTATGTTACATATACAAGAGGTATTATCATAGAAATACAGTGATTTATTGCATTATTTAAATATATATATATATATATATATATATATATATATATATATATATATATATTTATATATAACACATGGACACCTTCACACACAACTTTGCTATGGCATTTTTTACTGCTACAAAAATGCCATAGTGTACTTTTTTCTTTTTTTTTTTTGCATTTTTATTGGCGTTGGAATATAATTTTTATCAGACCTTCTTTTCTATAGAGAGAGACTAAATAATATCTGAAAAACAAACAAACACGTGTTTAAAAAAAGAAACAAAAAACGCCAAAGGCACCACCAACACAACCAAAAACAAAAAACCTTGTGTCCTGCTTTTCATATATCCCATAGAATTTAAGCTAACATTTAGAGCTGGCTTTTTTGCATCGAAAAAAAAATAAAATAATAATTATAAAAAAAATGCACAATAACTCACAGGTGCAAACAACACATTAAAAAGTTGCTTAAAATGCCATAAAAACTGTGAATTCACCCTTAATAATATAAATTTAAATATTAAACAATATTTTCCAAAACCAGTGTGTAATAAAGCGGTTAATATTGAACAATATTTCCTTACCACTTCACAGATTATAGAATTATACATTGCAGTATCTGCTTTTGCCTCATGCATTTTGAATACTCTCTGATACTTTCTACCTCTAAGTTCTTCCGTAAAACTCATTTTAGATTGTCCTGACAACTGGATAATTCCTTTTTATTTGGACTGAATAAAACATAAGTTTCAAAGGCTTATAATCCATTCCAAAAACCCTTCATTTCAGTCTCAGAAGGCGGAATCCATCATGCTGAGCTACTTACTGAAGTGTGGCGAGATTATATGACTCTGATAAAGGCTCTAGTTTTGTTGTAAAATCATTATTGATATACAGTATATATAGCTTGCCTGTCTAGGGTACAAAGTAAACATAAAGAGGTATTAAAAATATGGAGTTTACCCTTGAGAGATCCCAATTTATAGACAGTCACATAAATGGGAAAGAGAAGCAGAATATAGAGAAGTGGAGAAGGAGAGAACCTGTGCTTATCCTGTACTATACATAGGTATTATGATAGCTTAGGTCAGTCTCCTAAGGACCTCACAAGTGCAATGGAGGATATAATGTGCCTTGTCTGCTGTGTTAGATGATCATGTTTGTAAGGAAACCAGGCTTTAATAATTGATAGGAGGCTTTTAAACTTTATGTCTACTATAGATTATACAAAGATCTTATGAAATGCTGCATGCTTATTATTTATATATTGCCTAACCTTATTAACTATGGTTATGAATAACAATAATTGATAGATTAGATAGAAAGATATGAAATAAATAAAGGAATAGATAGATAGATAGATAATGCGATAGATAGACAGATAGAAATTAGATTATATAGATTTATAGATATTAGATTGACATATAGATAGACAGATAGATAGACATATATGAGATAGATAGATAGATAGATAGATAAATAGATTGATATGATATAGATAGATAGGAGAGAGAGATGATAGATAGATACTAGATTAACAGATTACATATCTATATATGAGATAGAGAAATAGATATGAGATAGATAGACAAATAGAGATAGATAGTAGATAGATAAATACGAAATAGATAGAGATAGATACATAGATAGATAGATAGATAATAGATAGATAGCTAGATAGATATAAGAGATAGAGATTATATAGATTGATAGATATTATATTGATAGATAGATAGATTTGATATAGATATGAGATAGATAGATAGATAGATATGAGATAGACAGAGATAGATAGATATGAAATAGATGGATACATAGATAGATATGTAATAGATAGATAGATAGATAGATACAGATAGATAGATAATAGACAAATAGATGATAGATAGATAGATATGAGATAGACAGATAGATATGATAGATATAGATTAAATAAAATAGTATTAGATTGTGCTAACAAGCCCTATGTACAGTCCTCACATAGCCATACAATATAGATTATTGATATGCTCCTGTTGTTATAATTACAATATTCCATATTTTAACTCACTGTCACCGAATAAGACATGGCACCTAATACATGCAAAAAGTTATCAGCCTAGTCCAATTCTACTGAGCAGGAGTCGTGTGAAAAGAAACAGAACATACTTTTTTACATACAGTGCACACATTGATTCTATCTAATCTATATCCTACGTATCTATCTTACATATCCATCTATATTTGTATGGTACCGAATCCATAAAGTGACTGAACAGAAAGATTTCCTGGAGGAAGGCTGGAAGTGCCAGAGCAGCAGGGCATGTAAAGCACAGCATGGCACAGCGCAGGTTACTTGGCACTGGAGGAAAGCAGATCTGTACTAGCATTGATATGAAGGATAATGACTGGAAAGCACTTACTTAAATGATTAGCCTCATGTGAGCCATTGACTCTGCCATCCGGGTGGATCTGGAGATGGAATCCAATGCCCACTCTGCAGTACAGACTGCCAGTCCTGCGCCCTGCTGTGCTCCACTGGGAGCCGCTGGTTTCTGCTCCCAGGGGTGGGAAGGAGGCTCTGGCACTGGTGATGTGGTTGCCGGAGACCTTTAGGAGCTGGCCCTTGGCTTTCTTCTGCTTGGGAGCTGCTAGCACTGCTGTCCAGAGCTGGGATGTGGAGAGGAAGAAGAATGTGACAGAGCACAGTGAAGGCAATCTCATTCTTTCAATAGGGAATATCCCAAGTGCATCTTGCTGCCCCAGTGGCTCCTGCAGCAGCTGCCGGTGTGCCAGTCTGTAGCCTAGTGTGGAGAAGGTAGGTATGGCTCCCTGCTAACCTGAGCACTGGCACTGCTAGGGATATTTATAACCCTGGTGAGCTCACAGCCTGCAGCACACGCCGGATCAGGAGGGCAAGGCTGCTCTCAAGCTCTCATGGTAGAAGTCTCCTAAGAAGTCTCCTTCAAGTTGGATCTGTTAGCAGAACTGTGGTGGGCACAGTGCCACCCCTGGGGGATTGGAGAAACTCCATAGATCATATGGAGGGGGATCCCAGCTGGACACAGATGTCTTCCATCTCAACAGAATCCAAAATCCACAACAGGAGTGGTGGTTTCCTGCAGACTCCCAGGGGAGGGCGCTGCTGTGCATTACCCTACCTACTGAGGCGATCAATGGGGCAAGCTGATCCTGGAGCATCTTCTTAAGTGCTGTATGTAGGACTCCTGAAGACTGGTCAGATATCCATGCTGGGCACAACCAAAGAGCTGTCAGTTATCCTTTAGTTTCTAGGAAGAAAATGCATATAGACTGTACATAAATATATATCTTATATGTCTCCATTGTATTTGATAAGAGGTTCTGCAGAAGCTGAGATCATTGCTACTTCTAAACAGTACAGCATTAGAGCGGATTTCATATCTACCTGCATGCCATGTCTTAGTCACCATCCATCTGAGCAGATGAATCCCAGGTCTGTGATGTGCAGAACGAATGAGGTTCAGAGCAGATTGGGAGCCATGTGAAGGACCACGATGAATGATTGATGACAAATCACACTGGACTCATCCTTAAGAAACCTGAGAGGAAAGATTCCTCTTCTCTGCAAAAATCAATCTGTCATTTAGCAGTGAAAGCAGAATTCTTCACATGCTGAAGAATATATGTTTCCTGCAGAGAATCTATAGCGTTATCTCACACTTACAGTGCTGTCATTTACATAAACTCCCTGCATATTTTGTATGTGTTCACCAACATTTTAGGCAGATTTGACTGGAACTTCGATTATTGCAAATGCCTGTTGGATTTCCTTCCTGCTAAGGACTCATGCACACAAACATATTTTTTGTTTGCATCCTATCTGGATTTTTTTGTGGGTCGGATGCGGACCTATTCACTTCAGTGGGGCTGCAAAAGATGTAGATAGCAGGCTGTATGCTGTCCGCAACCGTACGTCCGTTCCGTGGCATCTGCAAAAATATAGAATATGTCCTATTTTTGTCCACATTACGGACAAGGATAGGACTGTTCTATTATGACCTGGACGTCTGCAAAACGCGGAACACACACGTCTTGTATCAATGTTTTGCAGATCCACAATTTGCACAGTCTCGTGTGCATGAGCCCTAAGGGTATGGCCACACAGATCAGCAATGCTGTGATCAAGAACCGTGTGGCCAATTAGCCCACAGCTTCCTTTCGTAGCTACCACACGGTATAGTCAGTCTTCATTGTTAATGGCTAGAGTTGACCCCGGGTTCGGGGGTCTAAGTGAATTACGTAATGGATTCCGTTGTCACAGAATCCATCACATAATTCAGTGCCTGCATGCTGCATAATACAAGTGTATGGCCAGCCCCATGAGCTCCGTTCTGCTGGCCATACACTTGTATTAAGACGGCAAGCAAAATGGAATGCCTCTAAAAGCAATCCGTTTGGCATGCTGACATTGAATAATGTTATGGATTCCGTGAGAACACTGAACCCGAAATTGAACCTTCCAAAAATCAGGTTCAATTAACTCTATTAATGGCCATGTGGCACCTTCAATACCACACGGCCATTAACAATGAAGACCGACTATACAATGTGTTCTTCATTAGTTACATGAAAGGAAGCTGCGGGCTAATTGGCCACGCGGTTCTTGACCGCAGCATGGCCCTACCCGACAGTATCATGCCCGCTCCGAGTGGCCGTACCCTTAAATGTAGAATATTATCAGCAAAATATGTTATTAATGCCCCCAAAGTAACCTACAGACTGCCATAAAACAGCCCAGAGAAAAAAATCAGGGTCCTGATATTTATGCAGCTCCTAACATATTCTCTAACCTTTGGCATGAAGGTTTTACAGGTATTTTTTGTTAAATTATTATTGCCAGCAGTAGTGTTGAGTGAAGCAAAGCATTCAAAGTGGAATTCTGTCCTAAGTTTAGGAAAACTTTGATTCTAAACTAATCAGAATTTCCTTGCGCCTCGTGGTAATGAATCAGGTTTTTCTAAAATGGCAGCTGCATGTGTTACAAAGTGAAACTAGGTGTAGAGGAGACAAGGAGACCTTACAGGGAAATTTCCCAGTGGGCCGATGCCCAGGGGGCCACCAGGACCCTCCTCACAGCCTGCCAGTGGAAATTTTTGTGGATGTATTTTGTGCTGCTGGCAGTATTTTGTAAAGTACTGTGGTATTTGGCTCTGTTGAGGTGGTATAATGCGCCACAATATGGTATTGCTGGCCCTGCCTTCCATAAATTTAAACCAAACTAAAAAATGGGGCCACTGTTGACTCACGTTGCAGATAGAATTGGGTTTATAATGTTTATGTGACTATATAGACCTTGGGAAATAATTAGCAATGTTTAAAAGGAGCCCACTATGGACCACTAATGAAACCTCAGCACATGGCACATCATAATGTTTTAATAGCCTTACTCTTGGGAGGGTGCCTTTCAACATACAGTGGTCTCTCATCTTACCATGGCCTCAGGATATAATATTTTCAACATACAATAATCTTTCATGGGACATTGGGAGTCATTTATTAAGCTGAAATATGCCTATATTACACTTCTCCCCACTCACGCCAGGTCTAAAAAAATGGCCATGGCATTGGTGGGAAAGGGGATGGGTCGGTAGGCCCATGTCATTTACCATTTTCTATGCCTCTTTCAGGCGTAGAAAAAGGTCTAAGTGCAAGACAGCTAGGAAGCTAGCTTATATCTACTGTAGAACTGGAGCCTCTACATAACTTTGGTGGATCCTCTGCCAGCTTAGGGGTTTATTAAAACCGGCATCTACAAAGCCGGTCGTAATAAATGTTCCACTATTGTGCTTAGAACCAGACTGAACATACAATGCCTCACTGCTGATCAGCAGTATATGTGATTGCCTGGAAGCTCCAATCAAACAACATGGGTAAAAAAAACCAAAACACTTTGTTTTTCAGTAGCTCCTCTTTATAGTAGAGCATCCCTCCCAATTGTCCCTCTTTTGACAAACAGCTCCAGAAACTGTCTGGTTCCTACCTGTATATTAGACCTCATCATATACATTTTTTAATTATTGGATGCAATTTGGACTTTAATCAGATGTCTATAATCAGATTCTTCTATAGTCTGATAATATTTGGCTAGGATTTACAGGGGTATTCCAGGGCGAATACCTACCCTACTGATCCCCTGCTGCTGCAGTTCTGATGGTTCCGGGTCCCAGATGCACCCAACTTTCTGCTACTGTTTCAACATGGTAGGAAATGGCTGTGGCTCTGAATGATGCTGAGTAAAATTACCATCTGCAATCATGACCTGCCTCATCCAGTGATTGGATCTTTCACAAAATAAACTGTAAGTATCTCTCTTTGACTGTTCAAAAAGTTGGGTGGTATGCAGTAGAGTGTGGTACTACATGTTATGTACCACACTTTTCCTGTGCCAGGATGAGCTGCTCCATTGGACACCAGGCGAGGATAGCTCAATATTATTTTTCTGGTAGACTGTGTGTACTAGACAGGACCCTGAAGAAGCTTCTCAAAACAGAAAGTGATTTCCAGCACCCCCTCTGACATTTTTATGTAAAGGCTTGCATTATCTGTCTTAGTTAATTGCTTATTTTTATTTAATCTTTATTTTCTCTTATTTTGGTGACATCTTGAGGCTTTTGTACCAATTGCTGAGTTGTGGACTTAAAGGGGTTGTCTCATGATGCGCAATGAGGTCATATTGCTAGGATATGCCCCCATTGTCTTATAGGTGCAGGTGCCACCGCTGGGACCCGCACATATATCCAGAATGGAGCCCCGCAAGGAAGTGGCTGGAGGACTCCGGTCCGGCCACCACCAAGCCAGCTTCCCATAGAAATTAAAGGGAGCGCACTGCGCTTGCGCGGCCACCGCTCCCATTCATTCCTATGGCCCCAAGGGTGGCTGCGCATGCGCATGTTATTCATGTTTGCAGAGTGCATGGTTTTTGTTTTTGCTTTTGTGCTTTCAGCCATGGCGACGTGCACCTGCACATTGGGATGTGCTAACTAACCCCTATTTTTTTCTTTGCAGTCTGTATTGGAGGTGTGGCCGACTCCATTGGTCGTGCACTAATGACTAAACTATCTGTCCCATAGGCAGATCTTGCACACAGCTGTGGTTTTGTGTACCGGCCTTGTGGAGAAAAAACACCATACTGGAGTTACTCACAGAGAGCTAGTGGAAGTCGAGTTTGGAGTAGGTCTGGCATATTTTGCATCTACACCCACGGTATTAGCAGCATCACTAGTTCCTGAGCGACCGGCAATATAAGCAGATCTGGCCCTATCAGCTCTGTGGGAGGTTTTGGCTCTACATTGCCTCCACTCTATATTGCCATTAGAGATGAGCGAATCTATTCGTCGATTCGTTGATTCGTATCGAATCTTGGAAATTTTCAGCTGCGAAGCAAATCCGAATATTAGGTGATTCGCTCCATTAAGATTTGAAAATGTTCCTAAGGCTTTCTACGCATTCGCTACGTACTTGTCCGATAAATTGTATGCTAATGCTACGTATAAGTTACTCTATACGCTGTTGCGTACGAATTCAAGCAATTAGCGAACTTTTACTTTTAGTTCGTAAATAATAATAATAAATAACATAATAACGTATATTTTGTACGCATATATTATATTCGTCGAATATACGAATCTTATGAAAAGTTCGACGAATGTTCGTCGAATAAAATTTTGAATGATTCGCTCATCTCTAATTGCCATCGCGGCCACCACATTTCATCCCGATCCAGCTCTTAAGTCCTGCCCAACACACAATCATCATCGGAGTCCCCTGTCTCCAAGCAACTTTTATCGTACTGTATTTACTTTGTTATTCATGTTTGCAGAGTGTGACATACACCTGCACATTGGGATGTGCTAACTAACCCCTATTTTTTTTTTTGTAGTCTGTATTGGAGGTGTGGCCGACTCCATTAGTCGTGCACTACTAACTAACCTGCCTGTCCAATAGGCTGATTTTACTGAGTACAAGTAGAAAGCTGTAGCCTGCTCTCCTTGAATTCATTGGAAGTAATTTGGCACCAGGAGAGGTAAAATACAGGGTGGCCTCAGCATGTACAGTAAAGACCAAAAGTTTAGACACACCTTCTCATTCAAAGAGTTTTCTGTATTTTCATGACTATGAAAATTGTAGATTCACACTGAATGCATCAAAACTATGAAATAACACATGTGGAATTATATACTTAACAAAAAAGTGTGAAACAACTGAAAATATGTCTTAGATTACTGCTTTGCACACTCTTGGCATTCTCTTGATGAGCTTCAAGAGGTAGTCACCTGAAATGGTATTCCAACAGTCTTGAAGGAGTTCCCAGAGATGCTTAGCATTTGTTGGGCCTTTTGCCTTCACTCTGCGGTCCAGCTCACCCCAAACCATCTCGATTGGGTTCAGGTCTGGTGACTGTGGAGGCCAGGTCATCTGGCGTAGAACCCAATCACTCTCCTTCTTGGTCAAAAAGCCCTTACACAGCCTGGAGGTGTGTTTGGAGTCATTGTCCTGTTGATAAATAA
Source organism: Rhinella marina (assembly GCA_900303285.1). Lineage (NCBI taxonomy): Eukaryota > Metazoa > Chordata > Amphibia > Anura > Bufonidae > Rhinella > Rhinella marina. Next base: position 29,479 of record ONZH01008142.1, read on the forward strand.
ATGATGGTCCAACTAAACGCAAACCGGATGGAAAAGCATGCCGCTGCAAGATGCTGTGGTAGCCATGCTGGTTCAGTATGCCTTCAATTTTGAATAAATCCCCAACAGTGTCACCAGCAAAGCACCCCCACACCATCACACCTCCTCCTCCATGCTATACAGTGGGAACCAGGCATGTAGAGTCCATCCGTTCACCTTTTCTGCGTCGCACAAAGACACGGTGGTTGGAACCAAAGATCACAAATTTGGACTCATCAGACCAAAGCACAGATTTCCACTGGTCTAATGTCCATTCCTTGTGTTCTTTAGCCCAAACAAGTCTCTTCTGCTTGTTGCCTGTCCTTAGCAGTGGTTTCCTAGCAGATATTTTACTATGAAGGCCTGCTGCACACACCTCTTAACAGTTGTTGTAGAGATGTGTCTGCTGCTAGAACTCTGTGTGCCATTGACCTGGTCTCTAATCTGAGCTGCTGTTAACCTGCGATTTCTGAGGCTGGTGACTCGGATGAACTTATGGAGGATAAGCAGAGGTGACTCTTGGTCTTCCTTTCCTGGGGCGGCCCTCATGTGAGCCAGTTTCTTTGTAGCGCTTGATGGTTTTTGCGACTGCACTTGGGGACACTTTCAAAGTTTTCCTAATTTTTCGGACTGACTGACCTTCATTTCTTAAAGTAATGATGGCCACTCGTTTTTCTTTACTTAGCTGCTTTTTTTCTTGCCATAATACAAATTCTAACAGTCTATTCAGTAGGACTATCAGCTGTGTATCCACCTGACTTCAGCCCAGCACAACTCATGGTCCCAACCCCATTTATAAGGCACGAAATCCCACTTATTAAACCTGACAGGGCACACCTGTGAAGTGAAAACCATTTCAGGTGACTACCTCTTAAAGCTCATCAAGAGAGTGCCAAGAGTGTGAAAAGCAGTAATCAAAGCAAAAGGAGGCTACTTTGAAGAACCTAGAATATAAGACATATTTTCAGTTGTTTCACACTTTTTTGTTAAGTATATAACTCCACATGTGTTAAAGGGGTTGTCCAAGTTATGGAAAAAAAATATAGCACTGTAAATCTGATGGGTAGCAATATATAACGAAGTTCAGCAAGTTTTAGGCAAAAAAAAATCTATATTTCCTCATTTCCCTGGTTCTCTTCTGGCCTTTGTTTACATGCAGTAATAACAATCTCAGCCCCTCCCCCCTCCCCCCTTCTCTGCAAAGGCAGTGAATATAAGTGCTGTGAGTACATGTCTGCCTGCTGGGATACTCAGCAGCATGTTGTTTGTGTAGGACTACAAGTCCCAGCTGTACAATGACACTGCTGATACACACAGGAAATTCTCCCTACCTGTTCTTGTACAATTCCTCTATAGCTCCTTGCCCAGCATTTGTCTCCTCTCACTGCTGCAGCTTCTATTTGTTATAAAGCCTTGAGCCCTCAGTGTGTTCTGGCTGAAGGGGTTAATGTTTTATCTGAAGGAATCCAGGGAGAGAGCAGATAGCAGGAGCCCGGCAAAGAAAGGGGGCGTGGTCAGTGACGTCTCGTGTACAGACTGTTATCTGAACTCTGAGGCTTGTACACAAAACATCACAGACCAGGGAGATAAGCTGACATCACAGGGCATGTGACCCTCAGTCAACTCTGAGAAACCAGCAGCTTTAGAAACACAAAGTATATGGGAAAGTTGTTATACCTGACAAGTTAGAATCATATAAAGAACAAAAAAATAACTCGGACAACCCCTTTAATTCATAGCTTTGATGCCTTCAGTGTGAATCTACAATTTTCATAGTCATGAAAATACAGAAAACTCTTTGAATGAGAAGGTGTGTCAAAACTGGTCTGTACTGTATGTGGAACCTGCTTTCCCTGAATTTAATGGAGGTGCGTTCAAATATGCAAATTCAGAATAAAGCTTTCTCAAGTGTAAAACACAAGCTGTCAACCTACTATGACATTATTTCCCTCCCCCCCTCGTACACTAACACTATAAATGTGGAGATGCCCTGACACAGATTTTGGACTAGTATTTCACGTGTTACACACTTGAATTCTTTATTGCTATATTTGGAAAAGAAACATCTGCGTTGTAAGACACACAATGCACACGTATATAGCTATTTTCCCAAACCCCCTAAAAAAAACAACAAAAACTGGAGATGTGCAGTGGCCGGGTTTGGGGTGGCCCCAACAAGGTCCCACAGACACCATCTGCTGCTCTCCAGAAGGGATGGAGGGATGGTAAGGCGTTGTGCACCTCAATGGGAAATAAGTCCAGAGAGTCATGGTCTGCAGTAAACCAGTGTTCTTCTTTAATGGAGGTATTCAGATGCAAAACAATACAGGCAAGGCATAGCGCTGGCTTCTCCAGTTTCCTCTCTGGCAGAAGAAGGGTTTGATGCTGAGGAAAGGCCTGAGCTAGCTGTCCCTCTCTCTCTCTCTCTGTCTCTTCAGAAGGCTGGTAGCATGGTCAAAGGCCCATGGCCTATAGCTCAGTAGTCCAGGTGGCTCCTTGGTCACAGGAATGGTGACCCATGGTCTGTGGCTCAGCGTCCTCATCTCAGTGTCTTCTTCTGGTCACTCATGCAGACTGGCATGAGTCTCCCCTCCAAGCACTGATCCCTAACTGCAGCACACTAGGGGCTCTGACTGCTCTTCTTATATACCATTTCTAGCTAAACTAGAACCTCCTAGTGGGATGGGTGGAGTGGAGAAGCTCAGCATAAACAGATATATTGTAACACTTTCTGTTTCTCATAGACTTACATTAGAGCTTCAATGATACTCAATGGCACTGACATAGCAGTTTTTCCCGACAAAAACAAGTTTCCTGACATAACAACATAGCTAAAACCAGACATTCAAAAGGTCAGTCTGTCTGGTTTTGGTGGTAAACAACGTCTGACATTTTCCCTCCAAAACATGCTCTTCTGTAAACCCTATGGCAGATGTGGAACATTAACAACTTCTTATTCAAAGTCCCAAAAGTCTCTCAGATTTCTTTAACCCTTTCCACAGAGCCTTGCAAATGCAGTTCAAATAAACAAGATATATATTACAACATATAAAATTAAGTTACACAGTATTAAACAGTGCTTGTTTTCATAGGGGAAATATCCACAAATGTCCAGACTTCAAAGTACCCATACTCCAGGGCACTACAGATGCCCTGATACAGATTTGAGCCTAGTATTTCAGTTGTTTTCACTGAGATTTTAAACCCTATATTCCCCTTACAAAAAAAAGTATGCAGGGAAAAAAAGGACATTTTCTTGCAGGAAGCTGTTTTTTAAGGTTTGCAGCAGCTGCAGGGACACCCAGCCTCAGCTCCTCACTTCTCACTCCCTGGCTGGAGCTTTTCCTGCCTTTCCTTATTCTACACAATTCTTCTTACTAGACTTTCACTGTCCCTCACACTTGAATAGAAGTTTGATTGTGACTGTACACTGTCCCTAAGATCATTTGCTAGGGCACCTCCCTGCCTTCTACAGCAATGACTGGCTCATCCAGGCTGTCTGTGAATCTGTGAGCCAATCAAGACCCTTCCCCCCCATACTTCCTTTCAGGGTCATGTGAGCATACTTCTTCTTCCACCCTCGTGCTTTTTCCTGCTGACATGTGCAGTAAAATGGTACTGTGGATTTCCTTGAAATACCTGTAAAGCTTCAGGTTTGTCTGACAAAATTTTGGGAATTTCATAAAACATTGTAATATATACCGGTATCATCAATTTCACCTTAGTATTACATTATTAAACACTAAAAAATTAGGACTTCTCATTACTACTATCCTACAATAACTTGCTATTAATTCGAAGTTGGTTAACTGTGGAATAAAGTAAGCTCCCTATTCCTCATATTAACCCTTTAAGACCGTGAAATTTTACATTTTTTAATTTTCGTTTTTTACTCCCAGCCCACCCCAAAGCCATACTTTTTTTTATTTTGTTCATTCACATAGTTGTATAACAGCTTGTTTGTTGCAGGAAAAGATGCACTTTCTAATGGCACCATAAAAGGTTGCATAAAATGTAATGGGGAGGAATTATAAAAAAGAAAGAAAAAAACACCATTCTGCCACAGTTTTATATGTTTCTTTTTGCACCTCTTAATATGCAGTAAAACTGACCTGTCACTTTTATTCTCCAGGTCATTACGATTTATGTATAGCTTTTACTGAAAAAAAAAACTTTGAAAAAAGTTTCTGACCCATCAAACTTTTTTGTAGCTATGTGTGTGAGGGCTCATTTTTTCCAGAACGATCTGTAATTTTCATTGATACCATTTTTGGGTGTGTGAAACTTTTTGATCACTCTTTATTTAATTTTTTTGTGGGAGGTGAAGCAACCAAAAAATGGCAAATCCACTATTTTGACTTTTTTTTCTGTCACCTTTTGTGGAAAATATTTTTACATTTTAATAGTATGGGTGTTTTTGCATGCTTTGATGACCATGAAGTGTATTTGTTTTATTGTTTACATATTTTTATTTACATTTTGAGGATATGAGGGTGATTTAAACTTTTAGATTTTCTTCTTTTTTAAAATTTTTTAAAAAACACTTTTGTGTAGCTCTATAAAAAGTAATATGCAGCAGCCTCCTGAATATCTGCCGCATACACACTCCGGCTTTCCCGATACACATCAGGGGGTGCAAGAGCACACCCAGAAGCCCGCCCTTTTGACCACAGCATCTGAAGGGTTAAAAGTCCGCTACCAGCGTTACCACCAATCGCGGGCATTAGTGTCAGGTGTATGCTGTATGAAATAGCAGTCACTCTGCAGCTACGGCGCCCACTGCACGTGTCAGTGGGCACCCTTTTTAATATGTAAATTTAAGTTGGGCGGTCGGGAATGGGTTAAATGAAAACTGTACATGTTTTATTTGACTTTTGGGCTCCCTAAGGCATTTGCATGGACTCTATACTTTCTATAAATGTTGTAGAATCTCTTCACAGCTCTATGGAGAATCAACAAATGTCATTGGAAGCTGAAACGGCATGAGTACCAAACAGAATCTTCAGTTTATGTAGCTTCTTAGTTTTTCTTTTATCAGTGAAAATAACTAGAACTGGTAATAGACACTGGTTTTTACCGTATGTTGGAATTATTTAATTTGAGGTGCACGTCATGCTCATATACATAAGCATAAGGGAGCAGTGTAATCACCAATTTGTGTTAAAGGGGTTGTCCCATACAATGCACTTATCCTCTTTCCACCTCATCCATACAGGGTAACTAATAGTCAGACCAACATTGATCAGACAATTATCCTTTATCCTGTAGATAAGGGATAAGTGTATTTCGTGGGAAACCCCTTTAAACCATGATGGGGTGGCCATAGGCTCTGTATGTTTAGAGTGACCTATTTATGTCATATTCCACATGAATTAGTTTACAAAATTGTGGCATGCTACATATTAAAAAGCAGCATTTCTTGGGGGCAATAACTCTATTTCAGAGCTTATTTGATACATAATAGTACCATATGGTAAAACATGAAGTGCCGGCAACATTTTTGGATGGCACACATCCCTCTCCCTGTGCCACTACACTACGGTTTCCAGGGCTACTATACACTATAGCGCGAAACCACTAAAAAAGCAACCATTGACACTTACATTGAGCCACTGTTCAGTGAATTGTACAGGGCATGTACTTCACCCTACATTGTGTTTGTTACAAAAAACTTGACTTTAGATGTACTCACAGACTTTTAGTATATGTCTAGTTCTTAGAGACAGGTACTGTAATTAGCTAACTTCCTCATTCATTGACTTGCGGTGGTGGGGATGTCTTTACTTTTTATTACCTCAGTGTTGCTGTTCTTTAATGTGTAGGAGTAGGCACTTAAGAGCACTTTCATTTATTGCATTTGGTAATTACTTGTGCAAAGTAAACTATATGGTAACTACAGGCACCTATAGTCAAGTTTTAGCCTTCTTATAAATCATATATATTAGTGGGATTTTAGTTTAATGTACACTTAATTTGTATCATATATACAGTATTTTTATAAAGCTCATCTGATTCTGGTCTGGCAATGTTATCATCCACATACAGGCAAAATCAGGGACATCATTAAAATAATAATAATTCATAATTGTAATAAATCAGCAAGGTATTAATTTCACTCTTAAATTTGAGATGGAGTTTTATGCTTAGTAAAATGCAATGTTGTGGCTGCACTGTTTAGTCAGTGGTTGTGGCACCACTATGTCAACAGATCTGATTTAGGTTTAATCCTAACGGCATTATCCTGGCAGTTCTTTTGTATTCACCCTTTAACTTTTACACAGGGATCCAGACTTTGCTGCAGGGGAACCACTAGGCTGCTAAGTCCTAGAACAGTCTCTGCATAACTGACAGCTGATGGCAGTTGGAGGCGGGTCCAGGCAGCCGGTCAAGGTGAACAGAGACTTCCTATAAGGTCGGGTTTCCGCAGATGCAGATTGGTAATGTGTCATGCAACTGAGAACAGTGTTGCAACACCACTACAGTTTGTCACAATTTGCTTCAGTTTCTTGGCAATTTTAGGTGAAGCACATAAAAAAAAACTTATGCTTCATCTGTTTTGACGCTGCACATTACTTCCCCAATTATGCTATGTGGAAACCCAGCCTAAAACTAGTGAAACATGAATTATTATCCCATGAAAATCCCAACTGTCAAGAGTTGTGTAATATTAGGCAACAAGTGAACAGTCACTTCCTGATGTAAATTTCTTGGAAGCAGTAAAAATAAGAAACTGAATGATTTTCACATAGGCTCTGGGTTACAGCATCTTCAAAACAGGTCTTGTGGTGTTCCCAGTATGCATTGTTTCAGTACCTACCAAAAGTGATCAAAGAGGGACAACCAGGCTGATTTATTTATTTATTTTTTGGACAAATCCAAAAATCACAGACTTTTTTATAGACATGTTGGAAAATCATGAATCATATAAAAAAGGATATATAATTGCTCAACTACCAATATTATAACCATAGCACCAGTTACAGTGAACTGTAAAATGATGTCAAGTAAAACTTTAACAAGCTGTACAAGCTCCTCCAGCTTTAAAAAAAAATACAAAATGAATGATGTAAAAAAGTGTACTATTTTTACAGAATATGCAGAAATTTATGGACAGTTGGCAACCCTGGACAACGGGTGAACTAGTGACAGGATAATGAGTACCCCAGGCTCATCCATGTATGTAGGTAACAAAGGCTAGCCCATCTAGCTGGATCCATAGTTGCTACAGTACTGTAGCACAAGTTGCTGAGAAAGTTAATGAACTTGTCCAGGCTTTTTAATATTGATGACCTATCCTCAGGATAAGTCATCAATATCAGATCGGCAGGGGTCAGACACAGGGGTCCCATAGACATACAGCAGCGGACAGAGACGTGTGCCATCTCCCTTTACAGCTGATCAGCATGGGTGCCGGGTGTTGGACTCCTGCCGATCTGATATTGTTGACCTATCTTAAAGGGGTGTCCCACAAAAAACATTCTACAGTTTTCAAGACAGCAACTGGATCTGAAAACTTTTGTAATTGCATGTAATTAAAAAATTTTGTATAGCCACTGAGTTATTCAATAAAATGTATCTGTATAGCCTGTATAGCACCTGCTGTTTGTTTATTTCTTTTTTCTTTGACCTGCTCACTGAGATGGCCGCACAAACTCAGTTTAATCCTTCAACTGCCTCCTGAGCTGCGATAGGGAGAGCATGGACATGCCCCCTGAGCTGCAGCAGAAAACACACTCCCCTTGAGCTGCCTTGATATAAATCTAGCAGAGCAATGAATGGGGAGATCTCTGGAACCATGTGAGGTACAGGGCTGGTTCTAGCTTTGTTAGAAAGAGATTGTCATGTACTATATGAAGTCAGATTTTTTTACATTGATCATGGGATAACCACTTTAATCAAACAATCACTGATAGAGGTGCACTGCGACGGTAGATGCAATTGATAATATATGGCTAAACCCTCACGCTGATGTTAAAATGAGACTTTTGCCAATATATTCTTAGATCAAGAACATACCGGAGCCCGAGCACCGCGTCAAGGTATCTCAGAGTGGCACGGGACCTAACACTAACCTACCTTGCCGTATGGGCAATTGCGGAAGGGGCATACAGGCCGACACACAGCGACCTACTCCTAGTTACCTCCAGCGTGAGATTACACATACAATGAAAGGAGGGAGGAGGCTGTGAGCCCCACCTACCAATGACTCATGTGACTCAGGCTACACAAGTGCACCAGAATGTTACCATAAGACGTAAGTCATGGTACATTCAAACCTGGAGTTGCCACACCTCCAGGTGTAAATGTCCAAAAGCAATCACTGAAAAAAACGTGGTCTAAAATGGCAGAAAATTGCTCAGACCCCATATGCTGTTGCGCACATCAAACCGGGGAGCAAATCCTGCACATGTGATCCATTGCTAACAGCAATCCCCAGCAAAAATGCATACAATGGAGGATGCCTGCAGCGGACCACATGTACCACATGGACATCCTACACAAGGTAACAAATTGTGCGGATGTGGCAAACTATATAATCAAACAATCACTGATAAAGATGCACTGCAGCGGTAATGCAATTGATAATATATGACTAAACCCTCACGCTGATGTTAAAATCAGACTTTCGCCAATATATTCTTATATCAAGAACATACCGGAGCCCGAGCACCGCATTTGTTACCTTGTGTAGGATGTCCCTGTGGTACATGTGGTCCGCTGCAGGCATCCTCCATTGTATGCATTTTTGCTGGGGATTGCTGTTAGCAACGGATTACATGTGCAGGATTTGCTCCCCCGGTTTGATATGCGCTACAGCATATGGGGTTTGAGCACTTTTCTGCCATTTTAGACCACGTTTTTTTCAGTGATTGCATTTGGACATTTACACCTGGAGGTGTGGCAACTCCAGGTTTGAATGTACCATGACTTACATCTTATGGTAACATTCTGATGCACCTGTGTAGCCTGAGTCACATGAGTCATTGGTAGGTGGGGCTCACAGCCTCCTACCTCCTCCCATTGTATGTGTAATCTCACGCTGGAGGTAACTAGGAGTAGGTCGCTGTGTGTCGGCCTGTATGCTCCTTCCGCAATTGCCCATACGGCAAGGTAGGTTAGTGTTAGGTCCCGTGCCACTCTGAGATACCTCGACGCGGTGCTCGGGCTCCGGTATGTTCTTGATATAAGAATATATTGGCGAAAGTCTGATTTTAACATCAGCGTGAGGGTTTAGCCATATATTATCAATTGAATTTACCGCCGCAGTGCACCTTTATCAGTGATTGTTTGATTATATAGTTCGCCACATCCGCACAATTTGTTACCTTGTGTAGGATGTCCATGTGGTACATGTGGTCCGCTGCAGGCATCCTCCATTGTATGCATTTTTGCTGGGGATTGCTGTTAGCAACGGATCACATGTGCAGGATTTGCTCCCCCGGTTTGATATGCGCTACAGCATCTGGGGTTTGAGCACTTTTCTGCCATTTTAGACCACGTTTTTTTCAGTGATTGCATGATGATGATATTGTATTGAAACAGGGCTCAAAAGGGACATAGTGGGACAAAAATAAAAAGTAAAAAAAAACTGAAAAAGTGTTTCAAGTTTCAAGTTAAAAAACACCCTTAATGTTTAACAAAATTTGAGATTTTTTTTTTTCATTTCAATTTGCGAAAATGAAAAATGGGGAGCTAATGCAACATTTTATTGGAAGAAATTAAATTTTAAATTTTCACAGGCAAGTGTTTCTAAATTATATGGAATGCCTGTGGGGTCAAAGCACTCACTATAGCCCTCAACAAATTCCTTGAGGAATCCAAAATGGGGTCACTTATAAGGGCTTTCTACTGTAGGAGTACCTTAGGTTCCCTGGCTATGACAAGGCAACCAAAAACCATTCCAGCAAAATCTGCTCTCTAAAAATCATATACACCCATACAGCAGTTTATCATTACATATGGGATTTTTCTGTAAACTGCAGAATCAGAGTAATAAATGTTAAGGTTGGTTTTGCTGTTAACCCTTGCTGGGAAAAATGAATTCAAATGGAAAACTTAAAAAAAAATAAAATAAATTCACCTCCATTTTCCTTTAATTCTTGTGGAACACCTAGCGGGTTAACAAAGTTTATCAAATCCGTTTTGAATAATTTGAGGGGCGTAGGTTCTAAGATGGGGTCATTTATTTAAAATTGCTTGTAAAATTTTAAGCCTTCTAACGTCTTAAAAAATAAAATGACATTTACAAAATAATGGCAACATAAAGTAGACATATGGTGAATGTTAAGTAATAACTATTTTGTAAGGTATTACTATCCATCTTAAAAGCAGAGAAATTAAAATTTAGAAAATAGTGAATTTTTCCAAATTTTCTGTAAATTTGTGTTTTTTTTAAATAAATAAAGGTAAAACATATTATAGTAACATACATAGTAACATAGTTTGTAAGGCTGAAAAAAGACATCTGTCTATCCAGTTCAGCCTGTTTTCCTACAAGTTGATCCAGGGGAAAGCAAAAAAAAACCCCTGTGAGGTAGAAGCCAATTTTCCTCACTTTAGGGGGAAAAATTCCTTCCCGACTCCAGTCAGGCAATCAGAATAACTCCCTGGATCAACGACCCATCTCTAGTAACTATAACCTGTAATATTATTACCCTCCAGAAATACATCCAGGCCCTTCTTGAACTCTCTTAGTGAACTTACCATCACCACCTCCTCAGGCAGAGAGTTCCATAGTCTCACTGCTCTTACCATAAAGAATCCTCTTCTATGTTTATGTACAAACCTTCTTTCCTCCAGACGCAGAGGATGTCCCCTCGTCACAGTCACAGTCCTCGGGATAAATAGATGATGGGAGAGATCTCTGTACTGACCTCTGATATATTTATACATAGTTATTAGATCTCCCCTCAGTCGTCTTTTTTCTAAAGTGAATAACCCTAATTTTGATAATCTTTCTGGGTACTGTAGTCCACCCATTCCAGTTATTACTTTAGTTGCCCTCCTCTGAACCCTCTCCAGCTCTGCTATGTCTGCCTTGTTCAAAGGAGCCCAGAACTGTACACAGTACTCCATATGTGGTCTGACTAGTGATTTGTAAAGTGGCAGGACTATGTTCTCATCACGGGCATCTATGCCTCTTTTGATGCAACCCATTATCTTATTGGCCTTGGCAGCAGCTGTTTGACACTGGTTTCTGCAGCTTAGTTTGCTGTTCACTAAAATCCCTAGGTCCTTTTCCATGTCAGAATTACCCAATGCTTTACCATTTAGTATGTACTGGTGACTTGCATTATTCCTTCCCATATGCATAACCTTACATTTGTCAGTGTTAAACCTCATCTGCCACTTTTATGCCCAAGCCTCCAGTCTATCCAGATCCTGCTGTAGCAGTGCACTGTCCTCCTCTGTGTTAATTACTTTACACAGTTTAGTGTCATATGCAAAAATTGATATTTTACTGTGCAAGCTTTCTACAAGATCATTAATAAATATATTGAAGAGAATAGGACCCAATACAGACCCCTGTGGTACCCCACTAGTGACAGTGACCCAATCTGAGTATGTACCGTTAATAACCACCCTCTGTTTTCTATCACTAAGCCAGTTACTTACCCACATACAGACATTTTCTCCCAGGCCAAGCATTCTCATTTTGTATACTAACCTTTTATGTGGTACCGTGTGGTACCGTATTGACTCAATTTTACCAGTAACATGATGTACAATTTGTCAAGAGAAAACAATCACTTGGAGTTATTACCACATAAAGTGAAACATGTCAGATTTGAAAAATGTCTTGATCTTTGTGGTGAAAACTGCCTTGGTCTTGAAGGGGTTAAAGGACCAATTCGGTTATGAAGTCACTTTGAGAGGCTTAATTAATAGAAAACACTGAAAATGACTCCATTTTAAAAACTACACCCCTCAAATTATTCAATAGCCTTTAGCTGTTCTACAAAAATTAAAGGAAAATGAAGGTGAAATTTCTAAATTTCAAATTTTTAGGGCTCATGCACATGACTGTATGCATTTTGCATTCCGCAAAAAACGCATTCTCAAAAATACTGATGACGTCCGTGTGCATTCCGTATTTTGCGTAATGGAACAGCTGGCCCCTTATAAAACAGTACTATCCTTGTCCCTAATGCGGACAATAATAGGACTATTTTTTTGCGGAATGGAAATATGGAAAAGGAATACACACAGAATACCTTCCGTTTTTTTTGCAGACCCATTGAAATGAATGGTTCCGCATATGGTCCGCAAAAAAAAACCCGTCACAGACATGGAAAGAAAATATGTTCGTGTGCATGAGCCCTTATGCAGATTTTTCATTTTAATCCATTTTTGTTTCCTGTAACATGGCATGGATAACAGCAAAACAAACCTCAATATTTATTACACTGATTTTGCAGATTAGAGAAAAACCCAAATATGGTCATAAACTGCTGTATGGGCACACTGCAGGGCTTAGAAAGGAAGAAGCACCATATGGTTTTTAGAGGGCAGATTTTGCTGGAATGGTTTTTGGGTGTCATACCACATTTGAAGAGACCCTGAGATACACCTAAAAAGTGACCTCATTTTGACAACTGCACCCCTCAAGGGATTTACTGAGGCACATACTGAACACTTTGACCCCATGGATATATCATCGAATTTAGAAACACTTGACTGTGAAAATGAAAAAAATCATTTCTCCCAGTAAAATATTGCTCAAGCCTCCAATTTTTTATTTAATTTTCGCAAGGGTAAGGGGAGAAAAATCATCACACAATTTGTTGTCCATTTTCTCATGAACACAGCAACACCCCATGTGTAGTGATTACCTGCTGTATGGGCATACCACAGGGCTCAGAATGGAAGTGCCATTATGGCTTTTGAAGGGCAGATTTTGCTGAAATGGTTTTCAGGTACCATGCCTCATTTGAAGAGAGCCTGAGGTACTCTTACAGTAGAAATCCCCAAAAAGTTACCCCATCTTGAAAACTACAATCCTTAAGTAATGTATTGAGCAGTGGAGTGAGTGCTTTGATCCCATAGGTATTTCATAGAATTTAGAAAAACTTGGCTGTGAAAGAATTACATTTTTTGAACTAAAATGTTGCTTTAGCCCCAGATTTTTGTTTTCAAAAGGCGTAACAAGAGAAAAAAGACACCACAACTTGTTACTAGTTTTCTCCTGAATACAGCAACACCCTATATGTATTCGTAAACTGAAAAGAGAAAGAACACCATGTGCATTTGCAGCTTATTTATACATCACTGGCCGATACAAAAAGAAACACAATATGGGGAATCTCGCCCTTACCAGCTCCATCAGAGAACCACAATGTCCACAAGGCTGTCGGCGAGCAGAGACTCTTGAATCCAAATGTGAAAAGAACCAGCACTGCCAGTGAGGGATTGATTATTGTGGAATGACTTAATTTTTTCATTGGTACCATTTTGGGGCACATACAACTTTATGATTGCTTGATATTACACTTTTTGTCAGATAAAGTCACTGAAAAATGGCTGCATTCACCTTATTGGGAAGATCATATGATAATTTTTCTAGAGCCATAATGTTACAGATTTAGCAGTACCTAATATGTCTTTTTTATTTTTTTCAATAGTAAATGGCTTGATGAGGGGAAAGGGGTGTATTTTTTACTTCTCATTTTTACAAAACCCTTTTTTCCTGTTTTTTACTTTTTATTTTTGTTCCACTAGGGGACTTCAACTTTTGAGTGTCTGATCCATTCTAAAATGCATCACAACACATACAGCAGTGTATTGTAATGCATTGTGATTGTCAGTATTACAATGACAGTTGTCTATTAGACCCAGTCTGGGTGCTGGGCCTCATAGGCCTTCATATCTGACAGGCCCTGAGGGCATTGTAAGGCCTCAGACTGCCTTTGAGGAAACACCCCATCATCACATGACAGGGAGCTGAAGGAGTCAGAGAGGGAGCTCCCTCCCTTTGAAAACCTCTTAGATGCAGTTCATCATTGACTGCAGCATCTAAGAAGTTAGTACATTGGTATTGGATAAAACTCAGATACCAGTGGTTACAGCAGGGGCCTAACTGTCAATAACATCCAGGCCCCTGTCACTGATCTGTGTGCTGTAATTGTATGGCGCTGGTCATTAACTCACATGGCGCAGCTGGCTGGGAAGGGTTTAACACTTTAATACTGCTATATGAAACTTTGTTTCTGTACAAGTTTTGGCCTTTCATATAATTAATGAAACTAAAATTGTCTTTATTGAAGAGAGTCTGTGTCAGGTTTCTGGTGCAGTCTTGAAGATAAATTCAGGTGTGAATTAAGAGGAGAAGTAGAACTTGCCCTTTATACCTTCTCTCTCTTGATGAATCCTTTATGATCCATACCTGTGTTTGGCTTCAAAAGCTGTATAAGAAAAACAGATTAAGACCTAAACGTGTACCGTTAGCTTTACACCAAGAATGCACAGTGCATACCTAGGCAGGTTGGCTCCTCACATTGAGTTGAGCTTCCCCTGGGCAACAGTCCCTACTACCACGGAAACCTCTACAGGATGGACATATTTACCAGTGTGATTACTGGATCATCATCAGCCTGGGCAAGATAAGGGCTTATACTGATGGTGCTGCCTAGATTATAACTGCTGAATATATGTGGCACCCTATGTGTTTTCTGCTATGTGTACTGTATAACACACACCCACACTGGGAGCAATGTCAGTACTCTTATCATTACTCTTTCTATTTGTACATCACACACGCAATCCCCCATGTGTTTTCTGCTATGTGTATATCACACACCAACACTGAGGGCAGTGTCAGTACTCTAACTGCTATGCACAGAAAGGAGTGGGGGGCACACTAATATATAATGCGGAGTGCAAACATTGGTACAAACCTCAATTATTACACTAGAACATGGTCAAGAATGCCAAAAAGCGAGCCAACATATGATGCACATCCAAATGTAAAATAAATATAGAAAATTTTTTATTAGACAAACACAACACAGGAGTTAAAAATTGTATACAATAAACAACTGCCGGTACTGTATTACCAGCAAACAGGCATGAACTACACAGGTCACAGAATAAGACCAAACACATATAGACCTAGGCTATAAATAAACACATATATACATAGGGAACCAGGCAAAAATAGCAATAACCATGCAAGTGAATACCCTGAAGGAATAACTGATACCTGATCCCAATATGAAAAGCAATGCAAGAAGTCCTGGGTCAAGGTGCCATGCCTGAATAAATGGCGTGTAGAACCCCACGCGTATCGCCGGCAAAGTCCGACTTCCTCAGGGGTGGCTGTTGTCTAATGTGATTGATATATATACACATGTATAATGATGAGATGAATAGAAACACATGTAACAATCACCTGGAGAGAAGATATGTTCAATGCAGAACAATGCACAGCAGAAGCAGGAACAGGAAGGGGAGGGTAAGAGCACATGACTGACAAGGTCTGTGTGCTAAAAAAAAAAAAAAAGGGAAAACATGCATGAGAGGGAGGGCAGGAACATCTGACCAACAAAGGGTCAATCAGTGCTCCAAACTGAAATGTAGTGTGCCTGTGAAGTAAAAATGGTGGTGCGTACCAGACTGGAACGCATCACGTGTGAAGGGAAGAGGCCGGTAAATAGCAAGTATAACCGTGCCAAAGAGTTGAATGGCACGTGACATGTGCATATGTACGGACATGTGCATATGTGTAAACAGCTGAAATTGAGAACATAGTAAAAAGTCCTACATGTACAAGGTGCAAAAGTGTGCAATATGTGTGAAAACTTTGACTAACATGATCTGTCCTCCCTAAAAAAACAATAAATGCAATGCATGATACATATATTAAATATAATAAAATGCATGCAAATTACCCACATAATACATGATATAAACATCAATAAAATAAATCCAAGACACACGATTAACTGCACATAATATATATCATATAAAAATTTGTTGAATAAATCATGATCAATAGAAAAATATATATTGATGTAATTCATTGGCCAATGAATAATAAAAAAATTATTAATTTTTTAATATATTATATTTTTCTCTTTTGTCTTTTCTATTATTGAATCCTATCTTATCCTTTCTCTCTCCTTCCTCTTTCCTACCCCTCTCTCTCTCCCATAACAGAATTGACACAATAATGCAGTGAAAAAATCCCATAGATTGATCCATATATATATAGACTTCTCGGGTTGAGATATGGGCAGTAAATCAAAAGATATGAAGTTGAAGAATGCTGTCAAGTCCCAACTTCGAGAGTTCCAGAATAACCTTTCTTGATAAGAATAACAGCCATAATGAGAGAAGACATATTCTAAAACTGAAATAGAAAGAATAAAAAGTTTTTAATTAATTAAGTATAAGAAAAAACAAAACAAAAAACCCCCACCCCTTTGGTATTATTATGAGGGGATATGAGTGATGTCCCCCCATAGTATGTGAATGTGAGACAAAGTGAAGAATGAGGAGTGAAGGATGAATTGTGTGAAAGAAAAACCAAAACATTGTGAAGGTGTAAAAAACATTTTTTTTCCTTGTCTTTCTCTCTCCTCTTTGTTTATGTAGATGAAAACATGGTAAAAATGTGTAAAAAATAAATAAAAAACTTTGTGAAGGTGTAAAAAGTTAAAAGTGTAAAAAAACAAAACAAAAAACAAGGGAACACAGTGAGTAAAGAATATATTTATACTTACCCATAGAAGCTAACAAAAGTCAATTCTTCGTTGAGACCATTCGGTGATAAAGTATCCAGATTGAAAATCCATCTAGATTCAAGACGTAGCAATTGGGGGGTGATAGGGAATCCTCTGATGTTGTTGAAGATCTTTTCAAGACCGACGACCTTGAGGCCGTTTGTGTTACATTGATGATGATCAAGAAAGTGTGCAGCCACTGAAGTCAGAAGTTTTTCTGCTTTAGTTCTATCCCATTCTGCCAAACCAATTTGTGAGAGATGTTTTTGAATTCTTTTACGTAATTCTTGACTCGTTTGGCCCACATAGATTTGCCACATTTACAAAGGAGTGTTAAACCACATTCTGTGTGCGACAGTTCACATAATGTTTCAAGATAATCTCGCAAAAATTCCGGGGATGAGTAAAGACATTGTCCGCTATCATATATTGACAAATATTGCAGTTTCCACAAGGATAAGAGCCTTTCAATTTCAGTCCCCTACCAATCTTCTGGACTGGGTGTTGAAAATGGCTATACAGTCATGGCCAAAAGTTTTGAGAATGACACAAATATTCTATTTTCACATGATCTGCTGCCCTCTGGTTTTTATGTGTGTTTGTCAGATGTTTTTATCACATACAGAAATATAATTGCAATCATATTATGAGTAACAAAAGCTTATATTGACAGTTAGAATGAGTTAATGCAGCAAGTCAATATTTGCAGTGTTGACCCTTCTTATTCAGGACCTCTGCAATTCTCCCTGGCATGCTCTCAATCAACTTCTGGACCAAATCCTGACTGATAGCAGTCCATTCTTGCACAATCAATGCTTGCATTTTGTCAGAATTTGTAGGTTTTTGTTTGTCCACCCGTCTCTTGATGATTGACCACAAGTTCTCAATGGGATTAAGATCTGGGGAGTTTCCAGGCCATGGACCCAAAATCTCTATGTTTTGTTCCCTGAGCCATTTAGTTATCACCTTTGCTTTATGGCAAGGTGCTCCATCATGCTGGAAAAGGCATTGTTGATCGCCAAACTGCTCTTGGACGGTTGGGAGAAGTTGCTCTCGGAGGACATTCTGGTACCATTCTTTATTCATCGCTGTGTTTTTAGGCAAGACTGTGAGAGAGCCGATTTCCTTGGCTGAGAAGCAACCCCACACATGAATGGTTTCAGGATGCTTTACAGTTGGCATGAGACAAGACTGGTGGTAGCGCTCACCTCGTCTTCTCCGAATAAGCTGTTTTCCAGATGTCCCAAACAATCGAAAAGGGGATTCATCAGAGAAAATGACTTTACCCCAGTCCTCAGCAGTCCACTCCCTGTACCTTTTGCAGAATATCAGCCTGTCCCTGATGTTTTTTTCTGGAGAGAAGTGGCTTCTTTGCTGCCCTCCTTGAGACCAGGCCTTGCTCCAAGAGTCTCTGCCTCACAGTGCGTGCAGATGCACTCACACCTGCCTGCTGCCATTCCTGAGCAAGCTCTGCACTGCTGGTAGCCCGATCCCGCAGCTGAAACACTTTTAAGAGACGGTCCTGGCGCTTGCTGGTCTTTCTTGGGCGCCCTGGAGCCTTTTTGGCAACAATGGAACCTCTCTCCTTGAAGTTCTTGATGATGCGATAGATTGTTGACTGAGGTGCAATCTTTCTAGCTGCGATACTCTTCCCTGTTAGGCCATTTTTGTGCAGTGCAATGATGACTGCACGTGTTTCTTTAGAGATAACCATGGTTAACAGAAGAGAAACAATGATGCCAAGCACCAGCCTCCTTTTAAAGTGTCCAGTGGTGTCATTCTTACTTAATCATGACAGATTGATCTCCAGCCCTGTCCTCATCAACACCCACACCTGTGTTAATGGAGCAATCACTGAAACGATGTTAGCTGGTCCTTTTAAGGCAGGGCTACAATGATGTTGAAATGTGTTTTGGGGGATAAAGTTCATTTTCTAGGCAAATATTGACTTTGCAAGTAATTGCTGTTAAGCTGATCACTCTTTATAACATTCTGGAGTATATGCAAATTGCCATTATAAAAACTGAAGCAGTAGACTTTGTAAAAATTAATATTTGTATCATTCTCAAAACTTTTGGCCATGACTGTACATCAGCCTGTCTTGTAAATTAGTTGCACGGCGGGCAATCATCTTAGGTCGACTGTCTATGAATTTATTCAACTTGGGGGCAGATTGTAGTAAATGCCAATGATTGTTTAAAAGACCATACAGATCCTGCCATTGATTATTAAATCTCATAATGAGAGATACAATGTCCCTGCGTGATCTAATTCTTGGCTTAAGGAGGTCCATGCGTTCAGCTCTGTGAGCATGATTAAAAGCTTGCGAGATGACCTTTTTGGGGTACCCACGAGCAAGGAAATGTTGTATTAGATCCTGTGAGGCCGTAAAAAAAATCCTGGCGGTCTGTACAGGTTCGGCGAAGTCTTAGAAACTGTCCCTTAGGGATACCCAGACACTGATGACGTGGGTGGAAACTGTCAAAACGTAATAAGCTATTGGTCGCAGTCTGTTTTCAAAACAAGGAAGTGCGAATCTCATCGTTGTCCAGATGGATACGTAGATCCAAAAAAATCGATTTCCACATCCGAGATCTTATGAGTTAACTTTTTGGTTCAATGTGGCCACAAAATCCTCACCAAAAAGACCCTACCCTGCCAAAAGATCAACAAATCATCAATATACCGGAACCATCCCAAAACATGTTGTCTGAATTGTGGCAAAGGGTACACATGTGTCTCCTCCCACCAACCGAGAAAAAAGTTTTGCGTAGGAGGGCGCACAACGTGCACCCATTGCGGTCCTGGATACCTGCTTGAAAAATACCCGATTGAAAACGAAGTAATTGTGATGTAACACAAAATTAAGGATACTCACCAGAAAGGTATGATGCGCAGGGTCACCATGTGAGGCACCAGTGAGAAAGTATTGGACTGCAGCAATTCCATCATTATGTGCTATATTTGAGTATAATGACTCAACATCGCAAGAAAGGATCAATGTCTTCGAAGGTAATTTCACATCATGTAGGCGCTCAATCAAATGCATAGAGTCCCTCAAATAGGATTTAAGGCCTAGAACAAAAGGTTGAAAAAGAAATCCAAGTAAATACATGCCTGTTCACACAAACTCCCAATGCCTGCCACTATCGGTCTTCCGGGGGGGTTGTTTACATTTTTGTGTACCTTCGGCAGCATATAAAAAGTAGGTACCACTGGATGTTTGACCTGCAAAAACTCCTCTTTCTTCGTGATGATATTCATTTGGAATGCAGTAAGCAGCAGCCCATCCAATTTAGTTTTGAAAACATTTGTGGGATCTGCAGGCAAAGGAAAGTAAAAATGACGATTCTCCAGTTGTCTTCTGGCCTCCCTCATGTACATTTTAATGTGCCAGAGGATAACATTACCTCCCTTGTCTGCTTCCTTTATTACAAATGATGAGTTTCGCTGTAAGCGTTTAATAGCATGGGATTCGTCTACAGTTAAATTACGACTCTTAAATCTGTTTAGTTGTAACCTCTTGATCTCCCAAGGTATGGTCTGAAAAAAAGCCTGAATATTAGGGAACAAGCTAAATGTGGGAGTGATAGTTGAAGGTCTCCGTGGTGTGAATAGTCGCCTACCTGTTGTCGATTCATTTTATTTTAATAGGTCCATCAGGTCCAAAAATGTTTCTCGTTCATCCTCTGGGAGTTGCTGTACAATGGAGGGTTGTGCATAAAATGCCCTAAAGCACAACTGTCTACAAAAAAGATAGACATCTTTAATAAATTCAAATTTATCAAGTGTATTCTTGGTTGAGAATGAGAGGCCTTTTTTTAATACCCTCTTTTCCGTACATGAAAGTGTGTAGGAAGAAAGATTGATAATTTGCAATGTATCACCACTTATCTGGTCACCGTTCTTGTCCGACTCCATTAGAACCGTTTCCTGCGAGTTGACAGTTGTTGATTGCTGCCACTCAGATATCCAGGTGCTCTTTTTTGGGGATTTATGCAGTCCTCTCCTGACCCTGCGTCGTCGCTTGTTTCGGATAAAAAATCATCACTAGTATTGCTGGTAAAATTATTACTGCCCTTGTTGGGTGCTACACTGTCTTGGCGATTGTCCGACAAACCGGAGCGGCCACGCCCAGGACCTCGTGCATTGCCTGAGTGCTTCCACCTGAAAGCCTGCTGTCATTCAAAATCAGATTTGTCCCTTTGGAATTTGGATTTTTTATCAGCTAAGATTTTTTTATCATAACTTTCTAAGGTGGTTTGTAATTTGATGTTAAATGCTAACACCCTATCCTGGTCATATTTGTTAAACTGTCCTCCAACATTTTGATTTTGGTCTTAACGTCAACAAGTAAAGTCCTATCGTGATCAATGAGCATTCCCATTAAGATTTTGGAACATTGCATGAGGCCCTGTTCCCAGATAATTTTAAATTCAGGCGTGACCTCCCAGGCCAGGAACTTTTGTATCCGTAAAGCTCTAGGGGCAATGGAACATTTCTGGTATTCTTCCAAACTTTTAACAATCCACCAAATAATTTGTGTGCTTCAACCAACTCTGAAGACAATTGCGAGAAATCGCCATCACTGCTGGCAGCATCCGCATCATGAAATACAGAATTAGCCTGCATCTGCCAAATAGCTTCCCTTGCCTCTAATTGTGAAGCCATGTTGAAATAGGGAAAGGGTAAGAGAAAGAAAACAAAAACAAAAAAACCCTATACCTGCGAATGCAGCACACCGATGCAAACCAAACCTCCAGATAAAACTACTGTTAGGTGCCACACCCCAAGAAAATCGTGGGGACCAGCCCCCACGGTAAAACAATGTATTGCACAGAAAGGAGTGGGGGGCACACTAATATATAATGCGGAGTTCAAACATTGGTACAAACCTCAATTATTACACTAGAACAAGGCCAAGAATGCCAAAAAGCGAACCAACATATGATGCACATCCAAATGTAAAATAAATGTAGAAAATTTTTTATTAGACAGACACAACACAGGAGTTAAAAATTGTATACAATAAACAACTGCCGGTACTGTATTACCAGCAAACAGGCATGAACTACACAGGTCACAGAATAAGACCAAACACATATAGACCCAGGCTTTAAATAAACACATATATACATAGGGAACCAGGCAAAAATAGCAATAACCATGCAAGTGAATACCCTGAAGGAATAACTGATACCTGATCCCAATATGAAAAGCAATGCAAGAAGTCCTGGGTCAATGTGGCATGCCTGAATAAATGGCGTGTAGAACCCCACATGTATCGCCGGCAAAGTCCGGCTTCCTCAGGGGTGGCTGTTGTCTAATGTGATTGATATATATATATATACATGTATAATGATGAGATAAATAGAAACACATGTAGCAATCACCTGGAGAGGAGATATGTTCAATGCAGAGCGATGCACTGCAGAAGCAGGAACAGGACTGACAAGGTCTGTGCGCTAAAAAAAAAAAAAAAAAAAGGGAAAACATGCATGAGAGGGAGGGCAGGAGCATCTGACCAACAAAGGGTCGATCAGCGCTCCAAACTGGAAAGTAGTGTGCCTGTGAAGTAAAAATGGTGGTGTGTACCAGACTGGAACGCATCACGTGTAAAGGGAAGAGGCCGGTAAATAGCAAGTATAACCGTGCCAAAGAGTTGAATGGCAAGTGACATGTGCATATGTACGGACATGTGCATATGTGTAAAAAGCTGAAATTGAGAACATAGTAAAAAGTCCTACATGTACAAGGTGCAATAGTGTGCAATATGTATAAATAACTATGACTAACATGATCTGTCCTCCCTAAAAAAACAATAAATGCAATGCATGATACATATATTAAATATAATAAAATACATGCAAATTACCCACATAAGACATGATATAAACATCAATAAAATAAATCCAAGACACACAATTAACTGCACATAATTTATTGTATAAAAATTTGTTGGATAAATCATGATCAATAAAAAATATATATATTGATGTAATTCATTGGCCAATGAATAAAAAAAAAAAGTCTTTTCTATTATTGAATCTTATCTGCACCCTTTCTCTCTCCTTCCTCTTTCCCACCCCTCTCTCTCCCCCACAACAGAATTGACACAATAATGCAGTGAAAAAATCCCATAGATTGATCCAAATATATTAGAATAGTTATATATTATATATATATAGAATATTATATATTCTAACTGCTATGTACGTATATTTAACATCTATTTTTTCTCTATTTATGTGTACATCACATGTGCAATCTGATATATCGCCCTAGGGTATCCATATTGCCCTAGTTTTTTGTCTGCATATACTATACATGCATGTGTCTTGCTCCATCTAGTCCTTGATATATTTATCTTAGGGGGGTGAGCTCTAAGGTTGTCCCAATTTACCAACTATCCCCCGTTTACCCTGTTTGTTATTCCATAGTAAGAGCCTCTGATGAACCCTGGGACAAGACCCCCTGGGGAGAAACACATTGGACCAATAATCAGAACAATAAAATCCTACCTTCCCGTTTTATGTGTTCGTAGGTGTATCAGTATACATAAATACAAGCACTTTTTTTTGCGATACCACTTCCTCAACTGGATACCCCAGTGTCACAGGGTTTTCTAGGGTCAACAAAGAAGACATTGGGATCGCCCATGTCAGGGTGGCAGTTCTACTCTTTGATAGGATGGAATAGTTTTTTCTGTGGTTTTCCTTGTTTTTTTAGATCTTTTTTAAAAAAGTAGTAAAAATGTATTTTTTGTTTTCTGTGATATACTTATTTGAGTACTTCTCCCAGATCTCCGGACCCACTAAAGTGGACTTCTCAGGTCAGTGATACTACGTAGTGTTGAGCGAACATGTTCGGCTGAATACACTATTCGGCCGAACATGGCGGTGCTCGGGACCACACGGTATTCGGCCATCTTAACTACTGACATTACACTGATTGGCTGGCCGGGTCACATTTCACCGGGTGCTATAAAGCACCTGGTGACATGTGACCCGGCCAGTGTTAGACAGGGAGAGCTGCTGCATGCAGGGACAGACAGTGTAGGGAGAGAAGCACGCTAGGCAGGGATAGAAATCGCTAAAAAAAGACCCAAAAGCCCTTTTAAGGGCTATTATATCTGGCTGCAAGAAATTATTTTTGATTTTGGGGGTGTTTAAAGGTGGTGAAAAGAGTGCTTGGTGGCCTGCCATTAACGCCACATGTGCTGCTGCTTCAAGGAGGGACAGACATTGTAGGGAGAGAAGCACGCTAGGCAGGGATAGAAATTGTTAAAAAAAAAGTCCTTTTAAGGGCTATTATATCTGGCACAAAGCAATATTTTATTATTTTTGGCGTGTTTAAAGGTGTTGAAAATAGCACTAGGTGGCCTGTCATTATTGAAACATGTGCTGCTGCTGCTGCATGCTGTAGGATAGGCAGGGTTAGTATCATTGTTCAAAAGACACAAAAGTCCATTGTTAAATCCTTCTGCATTTTTTTTTTTTGGTGGCAAAAAGAACCCAAGTGTGCCCTGTCAGTAACGCTAGGTGTACAGCGTATTAGAACCGCTCAAAAGTCTATGTAGCTGACATCCATTGTTACATTTAATACCGTTAATTTAGGCCGCAGTTCCTGATTTGCGGCTGCAGTTTAATTTGCCCAAGGAGGGAATTAAACTATAGGGATAGGATTTGGATAGGTAGAAAGATTCTTTCTGTTCCACAAAGAAACAAAAGTACATTGTGAAATATATCTGCCTTTTTTTTTTTGGGTGGGGAAAAAAAAACCCAAGTGTGCCCTGTCAGTAACGATAGGTGCACAGCGTATTACAACTGTTCAAAAGTCTATGTAGCTGACATCCATTGTTACATTTAATACCGTTAATTTAGGCCGCAGTTCCTGATTTGTGGCTGCAGTTTAATTTGCCCAAGGAGGGAATTAAACTATAGGGATAGGATTTGGGTAGGTAGAAAGATTCTTTCTGTTCCACAAAGAAACAAAAGTACATTATGAAATACGTCTGCCTTTTTTTTTTTGGGGTGGCAAAAAAAACCCAAGTGTGCCCTGTCAGTAACGCTAGGTGTACAGCGTATTACAACCATTCAAAAGTCTATGTAGCTGACATCCGTTGTTACATTTAATTTAGGCCACAGTTCCTGATTTGCGACTGCTCTGATTTGTGAATGCTAACGTTTGAGCATTCAGAATATTGGACATTCGTTTAAATTTTTCTTATCATACAGTTAATAAAAATTTGCACTACTGTAGTTGTGACCAAGTTGCATATATACTATACAATATGCGCAAGGCGAGCAGAAAGGGACGGGGAAGTGGGCGTGCTGCTGATGGTGAACGCATAGGCGAAGGCTCAGGGCGTGGTGAAACTGTGCCTGCTGGCAGAGCCCAAGAAACAGTCATCCACAATTCCTAGCTTCATGTGACAGTTTGCAGGGCGGCACAAGACACAACTCTTGTCTCCACACTAGTGCGAGCAGGTAGTCGGTTGGTTTGCAGGTTATAGTGCTTCCAGTCAGTTCAGCACCACCCCCTCTTCCACAAAGTCCAATCAGTAGTCAAGAGTCTGGGCAACTGCATCCTCGCCCTGATCCTCCTTCCTCCCACCATGCAGAGTCTGGGCAAAGAAGAGATACCACATTGGGATATTCCGAGGAGCTTTTTTCATCACCGTCCCTTGGCTTGGGCCTCTCGCCAAGGCCGCTTGAAGTGGGACATGAGGAGATATTGTGCCATGATTCCCAACCTATTGAGCAAACACAGTCTGAAGAAGATGACGGTGGGGAACGACAAGTATTTTCTTCCGAGGTGGATGATGATGATGAGACACAGTTGCCAATAAGTCAAGGGCAATTAGTGTCTCAAGAGGTTGTGGATGAAGATGAGACGCAGTTAAGTCAGGTTCTTGTTAGTTCACCATGTCAGGAGGAGGAACAGAGTGAGGATGTGGAAGAGGAGGTGGTGGACGATGAAATAGCTGACCCAACCTGGGAAGGTGGCAAGCCGAGCAAGGACAGCAGTACAGAGGGGGAGGGATCCGCAGCACTGCAACAGGCTAGAAGAGGCAGTGGGGTGGCAAAAGGGAGAAGGCAGGCCACGCCAACCAGGCCCGCAACTGTTCCCCGGAGCAGCCGCTTGCGGCAAGCTCCCTTGCCAAGGGTTAGGCGTTCCGCAGTCTGGCGGTTTTTTGAGGAAAGTGCTGACGATAAACGGTTTGTAATTTGTAACCTGTGCCGTACCAAGATGAGCAGGGGCATAAACACCAGCAACCTGACCACCACCAGCATGATCCGCCACATGGCAGCAAAGCACCCTAAAAGGTGGTCCGAACGCCTGGGTCCACGATCTGTGTGCAGGTCACACCACTGCCTCCTCTTCCTCTCTGTTACCTGCTGTCCAAGACGCAGGCCTAGATGCCTCCCGCACTGCACCTGGACCTTCGCAGGAACCATCAGCCAGCATGTCCACTTCAATGTCCCAGTGCAGCGTTCAAATGTCCTTACCCCAAGCATTTGAACGCAAGCGCAAATACCCTGCCACCCACCCACAGGCCATAGCTGTAAACGCGCAACTTTCCAAGTTGCTGGCCCTGGAAATGTTGCCGTCCCTGCCTTACACCAGCATGTGTCCAGAAACATAACCCGTGCCCTGACCAACGCAGTTACTGGCAAAGTCCACTTAACAACTGACACATGGACAAGCGCTTGTGGCCAGGGACGCTACATTTCCCTGATGGCACACTGGGTGAATGTTCTGGAGGCTGGGAGCGAGTCGTACCCTGGGATGGCACAGGTGCTACCCACACCGAGGATTGCGGGCCCTACTTCCATCCGGATTTCCGCTGCCACCTACAGTAGCGGCTGAAACCCCTCCTTCTCTTCCTCCACCTCCTCCTCCACTTCTTTCCATGCAGAATTGCCATCTTGCAGCACCACTCAGACTTCTGTCAGTAGCTGGAAGCAGTGTAGCACAGCAGTCGGTAAGCGGCAACAGGCTGTGGTGAAGCTTATTTGCCTGGGTGACAAACATCACACCGCTGCAGAGCTTTGGCATGGCATAAGGGAACAGGCTGAGCTTTGACTCTCGCCAGTCAACCTATAGCCAGGCATGGTTGTATCCGATAACGGCCATAACTTGTTAGCAGCTTTAGAGCTGGCCAACCTCCCACACATACCATGACTGGCCCATGTATTCAACTTAGTGGTTCAGTGGTATCTTAAAACCTACCCCAATTTTCCTCAGCTACTGGTAAAGGTGCGTCGCCTGTGTGCCCATTTCCACAAGTCACCGACAGCTTCAGCCGGCCTGGCAACATTGCAGCAGCGCTTGCGGTTGCCGGCTCACCAACTGCAGTGCGACCTGAGCACGCGATGGAATTCCACCTTTCACATGTTGAGCAGGCTTTGTGAGCAACAGAGAGCAGTAGTAGAATACCAGCTGCAACACAGTCTTTGCTTTTCTAGTCAGCTTCCGCTCTTCACAAGCGACGAGTGGGCATTGATGTCTGACCTCGGTGAGGTTCAATTGTAATATAGACTAGACTGCACTCTGTGGGTGACTTCGGAGTAGGGTTCCCACCCCCGATAGAATGTAGTACAAAAACTCCGAGTGGTTCGTAGTAATTAAGTATTTATTTAGATATGCGGCTTATCGTACACTGTGACGTTTCGGCCTCAGTTAGGCCTTCATCAGACTATAAAATTAAAGTAAAGACATGAAAATAAGTATTGTATAATCAAACATGGATCATGGAAAAATGTCTATACTTGGCATTTGTACAGGTATAAATATGATCACCTATAAGGAGGCTTAATATACACATGGTATCAGCTGCGAGCATATGAAATACCATTGATGACAAAGAAAACGGTTAAATGATAAGAGTCTCACGGTATATACGTACAAGGTCTGGTACATAACAGAGGATATTAGAATTGCAAGGTAAATATAATTATATTCACTTGACCATACTGAGGTACCGTAGAAAATTAAAGCTATACGGTAGGTAACCAATGGTGAATGTATCCATATAGTGAACAAAATGCCTGCTGCTGTCCTAAAAGATATACCCTTACCTTCTGCCGCTTGTGAAGGAGGAAGAAAAATCAAGGATATAGCGCTATAGTTCATACAGCACTCGGCTGTGTAAGGAAAAGGAGCGCTGTAAGCAGAGGTGCCCGCCGGCGTCTTTTAAAGTATCGTGCGTCCAGCGCTATACCGGAAGGAGGAGGAGAAGCGGAAGAGTCAGGGAGATCCAGACATGAAACGCACGGTAACATGGCCGTGCGTGTCATAGTGAAGACAGGAAGTAGTAAGTGGAACGCATATGCGTTCCAAAGGTAAGGAAGTGGAGATATAACAGACAATGAGCGGAGCGGCAGATATCAGGGACATCCTAGGACAATTCAGTAAGCCTGGGGAAATAAGAATTGAAATGGTTATCACTGGATGATCTATCTGTAAAATATATGAACAACTATATAATATGGTCAAGTCAAAATGTTACAGTATAAACATTGTTACAGTGCATATAATCACAAAGTCAAATATATATTTACATTCCAACAGGATACTTATGGGACAATAACTATATATGGGGAGTGTATAATAGTCCCAGCATCAGGAACAAAGACATATAATATAGTTTGTACCCAGAGTGTAAAGGGAGAGGTTGTCAGGGGAGAATGCCATAGTTATTCACCATAGGGAAGATGGAAACTATAAACACATGGTTAGTGGGAAAATGGTTATATCGTGGTAGGAGGGGAAATTATTATAGGAAATACTGTATTTCATACTCTCGATTCATTCCCTTCGGTTCCATACTGTCAAGTGTGTGAATCCAAAATGCTTCTCTGAGTTTAAGTCGTTTTATCCGGTTGCCTCCACGACGTAATGGTGGAATGTGTTCGATCACTTGGAATTGAAGCTGAGAAATGTTATGTTTGGCCTGGTAGAAATGTGAAGGAACCGGGAGGAGTAAATTCTGTTTTCGTATATTCGATTTGTGTTGACAGATGCGATTTCTTATAGTCTGGCTTGTTTCCCCTACATAAATTTTGCCACATGGGCATTTAATGATATATACCACAAAGTCTGTGTCGCAGCTGAAGAAATCCCGTATATGGAAGATTTTACCCGACTGGGGATGTGAGAATGATGACCCTTTCTGGACATTGGAACATTGTGTGCAATGCAAACAAGGGAAAGTGCCTTTTCTCGGGGTATCAAAGTGTAGTTGGCGCATCTTTTTCACCTCAGAGCCTATATCAGCTCGAACCAGTTGGTCTCTAATATTTTGAGGGCGTCTATTGCACATTAGTACGGGATTGATGAATTCTATGGTATCTGGATAAGCTCTGTGTAATAGATGCCAATGGCCACGAATGATGTTCTCTACTTTCTGCAGACTGGGGTGAAAGGTGTGAACAAATGGTATGCGTTTGGAAGATTGTATTTCACGAGACCTGATGCGGTACATAGATACATAGATTACATAGGTACATAGTACATAGATTACTATCAGAACATAAAATACAGACAGATATAATAGACCTTTGTATGGAACTGTTGGAACTCGTCCTTACCCACAATTTCTTTTTATTCCAAGATGAATTCTTTTTACAAAAACAGGGGACCGCCATGGGTTCAAACGTAGCCCCGCCTTATGCAAATACCTTTATGGCAGATTTCGAAGAATCCTACCTTTATCCGAACATACTCTTTAAACAACATGCGATTATCTGGAAACGTTATATCGATGATATTTTCTGCATCTGGTCTGGTTCCATCAACACACTCAATTCTTTTCATGACCATCTCAATTCTGTTTTTCCAGAATTACAGTTCACAATCTCCCATCATTCCAATACAATCAACTTTTTAGACACACAGGTCACGAAAGATGACAATGGAATACTAACAACTGACCTCTATCGAAAACCAACAGATCGCAACAATTTATTACATTATTCCTCATCCCATCCACCGAATACCAAAAAATCATTACCTCAATCACAGTTTCAGCGTATCAACAGAATAGTACATGACCCTAAAGTTCGCAAACAACGCATTACAGAAATGACAGACAGATTCAGACAGAGGGGCTATCCAGAAACGACATTTAAAACTATTCCCCGCATCAGGTCTCGTGAAATACAATCTTCCAAACGCATACCATTTGTTCACACCTTTCACCCCAGTCTGCAGAAAGTAGAGAACATCATTCGTGGCCATTGGCATCTATTACACAGAACTTATCCAGATACCATAGAATTCATCAATCCCGTACTAATGTGCAATAGACGCCCTCAAAATATTAGAGACCAACTGGTTCGAGCTGATATAGGCTCTGAGGTGAAAAAGATGCGCCAACTACACTTTGATACCCCGAGAAAAGGCACTTTCCCTTGTTTGCATTGCACACAATGTTCCAATGTCCAGAAAGGGTCATCATTCTCACA
Organism: Rhinella marina; assembly: GCA_900303285.1. NCBI lineage: Eukaryota > Metazoa > Chordata > Amphibia > Anura > Bufonidae > Rhinella > Rhinella marina. The sequence continues at coordinate 59,690 of ONZH01008142.1, forward strand.
TCCCCAGTCGGGTAAAATCTTCCATATACGGGATTTCTTCAGCTGCGACACAGACTTTGTGGTATATATCATTAAATGCCCATGTGGCAAAATTTATGTAGGGGAAACAAGCCAGACTATAAGAAATCGCATCTGTCAACACAAATCGAATATACGAAAACAGAATTTACTCCTCCCGGTTCCTTCACATTTCTACCAGGCCAAACATAACATTTCTCAGCTTCAATTCCAAGTGATCGAACACATTCCACCATTACGTCGTGGAGGCAACCGGATAAAACGACTTAAACTCAGAGAAGCATTTTGGATTCACACACTTGACAGTATGGAACCGAAGGGAATGAATCGAGAGTATGAAATACAGTATTTCCTATAATAATTTCCCCTCCTACCACGATATAACCATTTTCCCACTAACCATGTGTTTATAGTTTCCATCTTCCCTATGGTGAATAACTATGGCATTCTCCCCTGACAACCTCTCCCTTTACACTCTGGGTACAAACTATATTATATGTCTTTGTTCCTGATGCTGGGACTATTATACACTCCCCATATATAGTTATTGTCCCATAAGTATCCTGTTGGAATGTAAATATATATTTGACTTTGTGATTATATGCACTGTAACAATGTTTATACTGTAACATTTGACTTGACCATATTATATAGTTGTTCATATATTTTACAGATAGATCATCCAGTGATAACCATTTCAATTCTTATTTCCCCAGGCTTACTGAATTGTCCTAGGATGTCCCTGATATCTGCCGCTCCGCTCATTGTCTGTTATATCTCCACTTCCTTACCTTTGGAACGCATATGCGTTCCACTTACTACTTCCTGTCTTCACTATGACACGCACGGCCATGTTACCGTGCGTTTCATGTCTGGATCTCCCTGACTCTTCCGCTTCTCCTCCTCCTTCCGGTATAGCGCTGGACGCACGATACTTTAAAAGACGCCGGCGGGCACCTCTGCTTACAGCGCTCCTTTTCCTTACACAGCCGAGTGCTGTATGAACTATAGCGCTATATCCTTGATTTTTCTTCCTCCTTCACAAGCGGCAGAAGGTAAGGGTATATCTTTTAGGACAGCAGCAGGCATTTTGTTCACTATATGGATACATTCACCATTGGTTACCTACCGTATAGCTTTAATTTTCTACGGTACCTCAGTATGGTCAAGTGAATATAATTATATTTACCTTGCAATTCTAATATCCTCTGTTATGTACCAGACCTTGTACGTATATACCGTGAGACTCTTATCATTTAACCGTTTTCTTTGTCATCAATGGTATTTCATATGCTCGCAGCTGATACCATGTGTATATTAAGCCTCCTTATAGGTGATCATATTTATACCTGTACAAATGCCAAGTATAGACATTTTTCCATGATCCATGTTTGATTATACAATACTTATTTTCATGTCTTTACTTTAATTTTATAGTCTGATGAAGGCCTAACTGAGGCCGAAACGTCACAGTGTACGATAAGCCGCATATCTAAATAAATACTTAATTACTACGAACCACTCGGAGTTTTTGTACTACATGACCTCGGTGAGGTGTTACGCAACTTTGAGGAATCTACACAGATGGTGAGCAGCGATAATGCAATTATCAGCGTAACCATCCCACTTCTGTGTCTACTAAAAAGCTCGCTGCTCACAATAAAGGCCGATGCTCTGCATGTGGAAGAGGTGGAAATGGGGGAAGACCCTACACAGGGTGATAGCCAGACCACCCTCGATTCGTCTTCTCAGTGCCAATTTGAGGAGGAGGAGCAGGAGATGGTTGCCACAGCTACACAGGGTATCCATACCACGTTTAAACCATCTCTTTGGCGTGGATGGGCTGAAGAGGAGGAAGAGGACGAGGAGGATATTGAGAGTCATGCTCCTGGTGGGGAGAGTGAAGCCTTGTCTGTTGGGACTCTGGCACACATGGCTGACTTTGTGCTATGCTGCCTTTCCCGTGACCCTCGCATTATACGCATATTAGGCAACACCGATTACTGGTTGTTCACCCTTCTCGACCCCCGCTACAAAGAGAACTTCCCATCTCTCATTCCTGTGGTGGAGAGGACAAGTAAAAGTTTGCAATATCAGAAGGCCCTTGTGGAAAAATTGCTCCACAAATTTCCATCTGACAACGCCGGCGGCAGAGTACGTAGTTCCTTGGCCACCCGAGGAGGGGAGACGAGGGGAACACACAGCAGTTCCAACAAAGGCAGGGCGACACTCTCCAAGGCCTGGGACAGTTTTATGACACCTCGCTAGCAGCCTCACCCTGATGAGCGGCCTAGTGTGACAAGGAGGGAAACGTTTTGGAAGATGGTAAAGGAGTACGTAGCTGACCATGTCAACGTCCTCTGCGATCCCTCTGTGCCATATAATTATTGGGTGTCTAAGCTGGACACGTGGCACGAACTGGCGCTCTACGCCTTGGAGGTGCTGGCCTGCTCTGCCTCCAGCGTTTTGTCTGAGCGGGTATTTAGTGCCGCTGGGGGCATAATTACTGATAAGTGCATCCGCCTGTCAACTGACAATGCTGACAGGTTGACGCTTATCAAAATGAACAAGGCCTGGATTGCCCCTGACTTCTCTACTCCACCAGAGGAAAGCGGCTTAACATGAAGGAACCTTAAAGGGGATCTGCAGTTTTTTCAAACTGATGATCTATCCTATCAAACAGATCAGCTGTTTGAGAAGGCAGCGGCGCTGCAGGAGCGCCGCGGCCTTCTCTGTGTTTACCGCAGGCCCAGTGACGTCACGACTACTATCACTGGCCTGGGCGCGGCTAAGCTCCATTCATGTGAACGGAGCTTAGCCCTGCCCAGGCCAGTGATAGTAGTGGTGACGTCACTGGGCCTGCGGTAAACACAGAGAAGGCCGCGGCGCTCCTGCAGCGCCGCTGCCTTCTCAAACAGCTGATCGGCAGGGGTCCCGGGTGTCGGACCCCCGCCGATCAGATGCTGATGATCTATCCAGAAATATATGTTTCCTAACAATATTTTCTGTAAAATCGATGTTATCTTGGTTTTTTTGGGGGTATTTTTGTCATTCCATAAAAGTGGCATCAAAAGTCGGCCATCATCGCTAATAGCAGCGACTTCGGTGTCCAAGATGCATCTTGACATCCTCCCCATGCTGTTCCCTAACCATTTCTGTGGTGTTTCTACCATTTTCTCACGTTTCCCTATCAATCAGACACCCTCCCCTCTGCAGAGCAGGGGGTGCCTGGTCTTCTCCCATAGACTTCCATTATACTCGGGTGCTCGGCCAAGCACTCGAGCACCACCTAGTGTTTGGCCAGAGCACCCGAGCACCCGAACATCGCTAATACTACGTTAAACACATGACAAAAATGTGAACCCAGCCTTAAATATATCTATCCAAAAGTTTAAATTATGAATAATATATGTAAGAAATAAAGTTCATTGCTTAATGGATATGTAGTGCCCTGGAGCCAGGAGCACTTTGAAATTTGGACATTTGTCTATTTTCCCTATGCAAAGTTAAAACTTCTTACTTTATTTCACCTAGAAGGGTTAGCATGCAGTCTTTAATACTATGTAACTGCATTTTATATATGTTCTATACATATTATGTTCATTATCACTGTACTTAAAGGGCTATGTGGAAAGGGTTAAATGAATATTGAGAGATTGTTGGGGCTTAGATTGAGAAGCTGGTAATTTTCCATAGCTGCCATAAGGTTTAAAGACTTGTTTACCACCTTTCTTTGGAGGGAAAAACCCAGACTTGTTTACCACCATGTTTTGGAGGGAAAAACCCAGACTTGTTTACCACCAAAAAGCAGACAGCCTGACCTTTTAAATGTCTGGTTTTAGCTATGTTGTTATGTCTGAAAACTTGTTTTTGTCAGGAACACCTGCTCTGTCATGGCCATTGAACTGAAACATTGTACCTGTTTGTGCTGAGCTTCCCCACTCCACCCCTCCCACTAGAAGGTTCTAGTCTAGCAAAAACTGTATATAAGGAGAGCAGTTAGAGCCCCTAGTGTTCTGCAGTTAGGGACCAGTGCTTGGAGAGGAGACTCTACCGGACTACTGAGGGACCAGAAGAAGACGCTGAGATGGGGACGCTGAGCCACAGACCATGGGTCACTAGCCCTGTGACCAAGGAGCAACCCGGACTACTGAGCTACAGACCGTGGGCCCTTGACCAGGATGCAAGCCTTCTGAAGAGAAAAAGGGACAGCTAGCTCAGGCCTTTCCTCAGCATCAAACCCTTCTTCTGCCCGGGAGGAGACTGGAGAAGCCAGCCCAATGCCTCGCCTGTATTGTTTGTTACCTGAATTCCTCCAATAAAGAAGCACCCTGGTTTACTACAGACCCTGACTCTCCGGACTTCTGTCCCATTGGGGTGCACCACGCCTTACCATCCTTTCCGGAGAGCAGCAACACATGGTGACACCTCGACGGTGTCCAGGGGACCCAGCATGGCGTTGGGACCACCCCAAACCCAGACACTGCAGATAAGACCTGCCATATCTGTAAAAATAAGCTAAAGTAAATCATACATACTGAATCTACTGTCTGGGCTTGGTTCTGGAGGTGGCAAACTGGGCATTAGCCCAGGGCTTGTAATTTCTAGAGCTTCCTATAACTACTCTCCCAGGAGTTACCATCCATGGATTATCAGGAACTTTACTATTAACACCTTCATACTGTTTATTACCAACCTTTTTAAACATGTATGCATTTTCCAATGGTTTTATTGGGACACTAACTGGCAGTTTTATTTGAGCATGGCAGTATTGTGTGGATAACATATGGCAGTGGAGACTGTGTGATTGTATTATTTAGTTACTTCATTGAAATACTGTTTTACACATTTTGTGACAGTAATTTTTGAGCACTGCATGCTAGTGTTTTGCATATGTACATACTGTCTATTCACTAATTCTTCTATGCTTATTTTTGCAGAACTGGCCTTGTGGTCATTTTCCAGCTCTATAAAACTAGGGTTTGACATCTTGCTGGTCTTTTGGTATTTTACCAGTCTGGGAGGATTGTTAGTAGAGTCAATTCAACAATTTATATTGGATGTAATTTGGTGCCAGAACTGCAAATGAAGCAAATTAAACCAGTACAACACATTACAGAGACAAGGCCACAGATACTCATTTTGTTAACTAGTGTTAAAAAGTTCCTCAAAAGCAGATAATTTAAATCTAGAGCTCTTTTTATTTTTAAAGAAGGCTCTATTTATTTAGTTTTGACTTAGAAAAGTCAAACACAATTGACTTTTCAGCTAATGTTAAAAATCAAATTTTGGAAATCTGTAATGCTAAGATGAAGAAAGATATGGTTGTTATCGCAATGTCAAAATTAATTAGTAAATATTGTCTCAGCCCAACTACAGTTTTTCTATACGATGACAAAGCCTGGGATAAAGCACATCTGGAGCAGAAGAATGCCCCGCAACAGAAAATCTGATAATATAGTATTTCTAGCTTTGCCTCCAATTAAAAATGTTTTGATAAATGACAAACTCTAGAGATGCGTCAGACCACATATATCCTTAACATAACACACAAGAACATGGCAGATGTATGAAATGTGTGAATGTCCATGGAGTATAACTTAAAATGGAGTCTCTGGGGACTTAAAGGCAAGCCAGACAGTACTAATCCCCACTTAATTCACTCTCATAGTCTAAAGAGGCATTACTGTGATTGTTGATGAAAGGTTGACAACAATGATCAGTGTCAACAGTCTGAAGGAAGTAATCTTGATGAAATATAGCTTGTTTTAAGAGGACAGATGAGTAAAATCTTTATTGCAAAAAAAGGTTTGAGGAGGGGGACAAGTATGGGAACCACTACTTGCCTTTAAAGTATATATATATATATATATATATATATATATATATATATATATATATTATATAAAGCTGAGTGTATGTGTGTGTGTGTATGTCCGCTAAAGGAATCCTCACCGCTGAAGCTACAATCACAAAATTTGGTACATCAGGTGTCCGGGAAGGTTTTCGAACAGTTTTCAGCTCTCCAGGACGTACCGTTCCTGAGATATTCCCAAAAAATGCATTTGCCAATAGTAGCCTGGTCACGTGACCCTTATCAGTCAATAGAAGCTCACAGGCAGTCTCCACACACCAGGTTTCTATGACAACCTAGCCAGTTCACTGCTGTAGGTCTGCATTAAAGAGGCAGAGCACTGTGGATGACAATGGTAAAGGGGTATTCCGGTTACCATAACTACAACTTATGTTTTAGACTAACTCATCATCAATCATTACCACATATAATGTAAATTTCACATATTTACCGTTCAGTAGTAATAAAAGATGTTTTCTTCCACTGCTACCCACCTTCCTCCTAAATTACTATGGCATCGACCTGTAATTCAGGCCACCGTCAAAAGAAGGACTTAAAAGCACCACCCCCATATCCCACTAAGTCACGCCCCTGACTCAGTCAGGCCACGCCCCTTCCATGCCGCATTTGACCGGGATTAAAAATATAGGTAAAAATCACCTTCTGTCAGCTGCAGGGGTGGGGGAGGGTGACTTTCTCCCTGCAGCTCATGCTCAGACTGCACAGTGCTGCTGCTTAGAGTGAGCTGTTCAAAAGGACATCCCTGTGTCCATCCAGGCCCTGCGCATGACAGAGGACAGGGAGTCTGAAAGCCAGACTGTCCAGCCTAAAACAAGACCTCTGGCCACCCTAGGGCCAGGCTGATGTTAGGGTGGCCAGATGTCTAGCTTTAGGCTGGACAGTCCAGTTTTCTGGCTACCTGTTCTCTGTCCGACGCAGTACCTGGACAGACACAGGAATGTCCACCCTTTCAGTAGCTCACACTCAGACAGCTTCTCCTCCGTGTCATCACGGTGCCAGGGGGGCGTGGCCTCATGTTTAGTGGTGTGTCTTCATGGGAACTGGGGGCACTGTTTCACGTTTGGGGGAATGGCAGGTGAGGTCTGGCTTTCTGGGGTGAAGACAGTGGCCACACTAGCTGCTGTGGAAGTCACAGTTAAAGGGGCGGGCTGCTGTAGAGGTCACTGTTAAAGGGGCGGGCTTCTGTAGAGGTCACTATTAAAGGGGCGGGCTGCTGTAGAGGTCACTGTTAAAGGGGCGGGCTGCTGTAGAGGTCACTGTTAAAGGGGAAGGCAGCTGTAGAGGTCACTGTTAAAGGGGAAGGCTGCTGTAGAGGTCACTGTTAAAGGGGCGGGATGCTGTAGAGATCACTGTTAAAGGGGTGGGCTGCTGTAGAGGTCACTGTTAAAGGGGCGGGCAGCTGTAGAGGTCACTGTTAAAGGGGCGGGCTGCTGTAGAGGTCACTGTTAAAGGGGCGGGCACTGTAGAGGTCACTCTCGATATCTTTTAACGACACACACACACAAACAGTAAATTAAATAAATTAAATATACCCGGGCGAAGCCGGGTCCTTCAGCTAGTATATATATATATATATGCTTTTATAGCTAAAGACCATGTTTGTAGGGTTCCCACTTTTACCAGTGGTCCTGTCTGCTGTTATCCACTGTCTCAGAGTTACAACACAACAACTATTATGTTGATGTTATGTTGTCCAGCCAAAAAGCCATGTTTCCCAGTTGTCCTGCATCCATTGCTAATCATAAAGTAATGTACACTTACCTGTAAGACATTTCTATTACCATCGATATATTGGTGTCTATGGCAACTATATTTATGAATCCTGTGCAATAAAAGAAGCAGATCCTTGCTAGCGATGTGACCATCAAGGATTATAGATCCTCTTGAGTAATAACTTCAATAAAGCTTGTTTTTTCTTCAATCATTGAGCATTGAAGTCTATGTTTTTTTCACTGCAGCATATTTAGGTCTCTCAAAGTTCACTGTGCATCTTTCTTCAGGGCCGGTTCTACTCTGTGGCATCATCTGGACACCCGAGGCTGACCATTACCTTGTATATTAAACCTCTGTCTATGCCTTCATAGAGGTTATGGCTGATCACAACCAAACAATGTAAGAGCCTTGCCAAAGAAGCCTTGTATAACACTTTCATCAATGTATTTTTTACAGATACTAGTGATTTGACCTGAAGAAGGTACCTGTTCAGTCCTGAAATGTATAGTTTGTACTAAAAATTGTAATAAAGCTGTTATAATTCAAAAATGGAATCCCGGAAAATAGTGATGATTTGCTTCTTCAACTGCACATGATTCCTCCCAGGACCACTAGCAACCTGTTCTAAAATATGAGACGGGATGCCACCTCTTTCAGAGCTACCTAAGGGAGATGAGGGGACAGGGCCTCACTACACATTACACTCTGGCACTTGCATACACCACATATTGGTGAGTTTTCCCGTCAGGCTGCTCAGCCATGATGGAATATCAGAGACAGGATTGCATAATTACCATCTATTGAAGAGCAGTGCAGTGTGTAGTGATGGCCCACCCCTCACCCCCTAGGCAGTTTTGCACTAGTGGCAACCAATCTTTCTCACATTGTAGGAAAGGTTTCTGGTGGCCATTTTATATTATTCCCAGAGAACCCCTTCAAGTGATGGCCTATCCTAAACTCCCATTGAACTTCCACTGCAGTGATGAGCTCAGTCCACTATAAAGTTCATGAAGCTGTCAGCTTCCAGATGTAATGGTCAACAGCTAATCTGCAGGTATCAGACTCCCACCGATCACTTATTAAAAGGTGGACAACCCCTTTAATATTATCTTCTTTCCATTTTTTACAGTATGTAAAGGGATCAGAGGAAAAAAACAGATTTTGTCATTTAAGTAGTAATTGGCTCCAGCAGCCATAAGGGAACAAAGAGCTATGAAAATCCTGGCTGGATTTTGTGGTCTCCCCTGACCTAATGTGCTGAAAGTCATGACATGAATTCAGTGAATGGCTGAAGCAGTCACATGCCCTTATGTTGAGACAGCATCTCTAGAGTAGAGAGCAGCGGGGAACCAGGCTCCATCAAGCTGGACACAACAGGAGATTTGTCAGGTGAGTATGTCTTTTTTGTGCTTCATTCTAAGCTGTATCTTTTGGCTGGAAACTCTTTAACCTTCCTACCAAAACTCCATACTCCATATAATGTTAATATCATGTTGTCTTCTTTGATAACCTATACTTATACACTGTTATGGTCAGGGCATGGCCTATGGGGCAATACATGACACAGGGATAGAGGTATTGAGTTGCATTGGGGTATCAAAACCTGTGCAAAGGAAGTATGGAAGTAGCCCGTGACAATCAATCAGGCCATTGCTTTCAATTTCCAGAAGGTGCCTGAAAAATAAGAGTTGGGATCTGATTGGTGAAATGGACAGCTGCTCCACCAGTTTGGATACATGCTACATGTGTTCTCGTTTTTAATCCACATCTCCCTACATAGGGATAATAGATATGTTACTACTATTTTGTACTCTTGGCATAATGTTACTTTAAGTTACTGCTGTAAAACATTCAAATATGGTTCTTCCTTACCTTTCCCCTTGGCTCAAAATATCCTATGAACAGTGCTGTGAGATGACCAATTCTGATTTAAAAAAAAACAAAAAAACACTTTTGTGTTACAAGGTAGGAAAAAAAGTGATTTTTCTTCAAACGTGGACATCTTGCGCCACTTATCTGGGTTCTTTAAAGCTTTTTTCTTCCCTTAAATGGGTTATCCTACAGATTTATAGCTTACTTTTATTTACATATCAGGAAGACTTTATTTCATTTCTGTGGGTGGGCAGCAACTCATTAAGCACCCCCACACTCTAAAAACATACTGATAGATTCATTCGGAACTTAGATTGTAAGCCTCAGTGGGGGCAGGGACTGATGTGAGTGATAGCAATCTTCTGTACAGTGTTATATAAATTAATAAAATAAGCAAAATCTCAAAAATTCTCATCATTAGAGGTCTAAGAATGCAAAACACATACTCTAAGCTATGAAGACTACAAAGTCCATTGTTTTGTAAAATCTCAAGGCACTTCCATCTTTCCTGTAAATTATATAGATTATACACTCTTAGATGAAGATTGTTTCCTATACCTCAAGTGTGCCGTTAAAATGTAATTTGTATCAACATGTTTGGTTTCTTACACCTAATTAACCATGTCAGCACAAAGAAATAGTTTTCCTCTGTTATCTGAGTGGTTTCATTTCCTATATGTTATCGTAGGTCACACAAACAAGCACCTGTCGTCTAGTAAAATGGTGAGATGCCTGTCAACATAGGCAATGGAGTGGCATCTTGGGGCCGTCAGGAAGCAGACCTTGGGGAGGTGTTTGTCTGTAGTTAAAGAAAAGAAGAGCCACCTGTCTGGGCATATTGAAGAAGGAATGACAGCATATTGACTCCTGACTGAAAGGTGTCAATGAATAATGTACCCTTTGGGATTGGCCTCCATGAACAAAGCATCTGTTAGTTGATGAATAATGTCAACGGGATGTAGTAAATACCCATTTACAAAGAAACATTACAGAACACATTCAATGAGGTCTTGTCATCTTCAAAACTATTTATTTCAAGACACCCCGAGTTTCATGATCTGTAATATTCAATGCAACATTCACCAAGGGTGATTTATTATCATTAGAACATTCTTGTGGTTGTCATTTTTCCACATATTAACATGTTAGTAATTAAGTGCAGGGGATATGTTGCAAGCCCCACTGGTTCCCTGTAAAGAATCAACCAAAGACAGTCAAATGTAATAGTTTTAAATAGCATTTTTTACACGAATAGTAAAAAACACAGACATGAATGGTTATTAAAGACTTGTCGTTTATATCTGCATGTTTTTATTCAAACAAGAATAAAAGTCATTGTTTAGGAGAAAAGGGCAAAATTAAAGAGTAACAGCTTTCAGAGGGAACTCTGTGTACTTCTTTCTCTTATGAAAAATTATTTCATTATTTGAATATTTTCGTATTCAACTTGAATACTGTGGCGTATATTCAAAATAATCATCCTGTTGATGCATGCCAATTTTCATTTAAGGAATCTGGCAATAATCTTTTTTAGATCATTTTCTAGGAAGGTAAAATAAAAATACTTTAAAGTTTGAAGATCATCCTGGAACATATGCAGAGGGGTTAAATTCTACTTCCCTGGTGATCTACAGGAAGGGAAAGATTTATACCCTTTACCTGGTGGTCTAGAGTTCTGGAGAGGTTAACGCCTATTTCCCATATAATACAGTCTGGCAGAGAGGGATAATGCCTGGTGCCCAGTGTCTTGCTAACCTTTTCTGGATCCAGAGATGTCTTCTATTTCAGACAGGACTGAATACTGAACTGAGGACTTAGGATCCTCCTGAAATACCTGCAGGTGGTTCATTTCCACTTCCCTGTCATCTATAGTAAAGAAAGGGTTCATGTTTTTTTTCTCCTCGTGGTTTAGAGCAACAGAGGATGAATGCCCATTTAATGCTAGGTGTATATTGTGTAAGAGGTTATCTCACGTCAGCAAATTGCATTTATCATGTACACAAAGATAATACAAGCCTCTTTTTTTGGTTTGATTCATTTTTTAATCACATTCACATTATACACTGGCAGAATCTGGCAGCCTTGGCCATGCTTGCATATGAAAAGAAAAGACACTGGCCTATGCGTGCAAAGTTTGGACCACTGAGCCATTGAAGCCAATGGATCCATGAAAAACGGTTGCAACATGGATGTCATCTGTATTTTTCATTTCCTGTGTGAGTTAAGTTAGATAAGAGCTGGTAGATGAAGCATGAGCAGTGAAATTGCTTATGCGGTCCTGTTGTAGTAACAGTCAGATATCCAAAGAGGGAAAGAAGGTAGCATCCCCCAGTAAAGAACAACATTTATATTAGGGTTGAGCAGCCAAGAAAAGAATGTTTGTGCATGAAAATATCATGTCATCAAATATTATGAGGTAATGTTGTGTATGACAACTTGACTCTACAGCCCTTACCTGGGTTTCAACGGCCTACGGCTTCCAGTCATACCAGTGGGACAGATCGAGGTTCTGTCTAAGATTCTGCACCCCACAATGGGCATTGCAGACAAATGTTATGAGAACTGCACCCTTTGTGTGAATTGGGTCGTCCAAAGGGAGCTCCTGAAAGCAACCCTATAAGCCGGCCTCAGGAATGTTTACAACATTTAAGAACTGTGCCTCCATTTTATGTGGATGAATATGGAACAATTTATTCTTCAGTAAAGACTTGTTATACGTTGAACTGCACAGACTACTTCATTTTGCATTTGCATTTCTCTTTTAAATGTTTCCTGCCTTGCACCTCACAACTACAACATGAAGAGCTCCCCATATTACAACAAGTAGGAGACCCCTACCAGAGTGTGCTCCAGGGTGAATGACAGGTGCGCCTCTTCCTTGCTGCACAGCCCAGTGATAAGCACAGAGCAATGAAGCAGGGTGGCCGCCACCTGCTACCACTCTAGTGCCCTATCAAGCCTCTTCCCCCACTGGGTTGCTGTAATGGTACTTCATTATACATGTAAGCCCTTGCCAAAAGCACATGGATTAATAATAAAGCTCTCTATAGACCCCTCAGTAGTAATAAGGCCCCTAATAGTGCACATAGTAGAAATAAGGCGGATTTAAAAGTCCATCCTACAGAGCCCCCAGTATGACCCCTGGATTTAAAATGCTCCTGCAGTCCTCCGTGCAGTGCCGGCAGTATTTATATTGCCCCCTAGTGTTATAATGCTCCGTGTGAAGTGCCCCCTGTAGTTATATTCCTCCGTGTAGTGTCTTACAGGATAGCTGCCTTACATCTGGAGGCATTTAGAGGCAGGGCTTCTTAAGAGCTCATTTGCATCCCTTCTTTCCAGTCTGCCTCTTTGCACAATTCTCCAGCCTCTTCTTCACATTATGTGACCTATCACTGCTGTGTTCAGCATCGGACTTGTTGTCAGTACTAACAACTGGTATTGCTGTATAAGTGTCTCTTCCTGGCATGTTTCTCTCTTATTTACTGAGCACAGGGAAGCGGGTGGAGAATGGGATTGCTACAGTTTCCTTAGACAATAAGTGTACAACAATAACATAGCACTTACTCTCAGTGCTGAATGCTGCTTTCAAGCGCCTCTCTCTGTCTTCCCAGTGTATCTTTTATCACTGATCTGAGAAAGCTCTGTAGTGCCCTGGAGGGATAACTCGCAGTGACTTATACTGTTTATATTACTTATATTAGTTTATATATTTTATACTGTTGTATTTGCATGGCACTATAGAAAGGGTTAATTAATGCTGAGAGACTTTTAAGACTTTCTAGTTTAATAATGAGAAACCAAACATTTTCCACAGTTACTATAAGGATTAAAGAAGAGTATATTTTGTAGGGGGAAAAAACACAATTGTTTACCACCAAAACCAGACAGATTGACCTTTTGGATATCTGATTAAGCTATGTTATTATGTCTGACATTTTTGTCTGGACAAAAAAGGGCTTCATCATTTCCATTGGCTAATGTAAGTCTATGACAGATGAAAATTGTGATATTGTGTCTGTTGGGGCTGTGTTTCTCCACTCAACCCCTCCCACTAGTAGGTTTTAGTTAAGCTAGAAACTGTATATACGCAGAGCAGTCAGAGCCTCTAGCTGTCTGCAGTTAGGGGTCAGCGCCTAGAAGAAGAGATTCTGCCAGGCTACTTGATTGACCAGAAGAAGGCGCTGAGAAGGGGATACTCTGCCACAGAGCCTAGATCACCAGTCTTTGACCAGAGTACATGCCATCTGAGATGGAGAGGGACAGCTAGCTTAGGCTTTTCCTCAGCACCCCACCTTCTTCTGCCAGGGAGGAGACTGGAGAAGCCAGCTCAGTGCATTGCCTGTATAGTTTTGCACTTGAATACCTCCAGTAAAGAAGCACACTGGTTTACTGCAGACCCTGACTCTCTGGACTTATTTCCCATTGGGTAAAACAGCAAAATGTGGTGACACTTGAACAGTGTTTGGGGGACCCAAGGTAGCAATGGGGGAACGCCAAACCTGGTAAGTGCAGGTCCAGTGTTCTGGGAAGTGAACTGACTTTCCTTCCTTAAATTCTCCTCTCTATGAAGCGACTGCTCTAGTTGAAAGCAGGTTCTGATACAAGAGACTTGTTGGGGAGGAGAGGGGTTATGGAAGGAGTATGATTAGCAACAGGGCACACATAGCCTTTCCTGCTGTCTGAGACAAAAATTGAAGTGCCTCCCATGCCAAGTTCTCAATCCAACTACTACCCCAGCCCTAATTTTAAAGATAGATATCGGTGGACATTACATAATACAGTGCTACAAAACATGCAAGAGAATACAGTAGCACATACCTCTTGTGCCTATGATGTACAGTAGATGTCCTCTTTCCTCATCTTATTCTTTTAGCCGAGACTGCCTTGATGATTTTCTTCAGTTGCCTCTTGTCTCTACAGGGTTTGACACAAAGACTTCTGAGGTCCCTTAGTTTAACATCATCCCCCGCTGGTGTCCCAACAGTATTATACTGCTGCCATCTCCAAAACTGTGTCTGCTGTGCTCCCTAATGCCCCCAAATACAATACTGCAAAAATCATAGTGCCATACAGATAGTACCCTCCTATAGTAAAGATGGTCCCCAAAGTCCAATCAATAGTAATAATTCTCTCCCAGACTTCTCTCATTAGTAACCCTCTACAGTACTGTCAATAGCGATAACTCCCCAAAAAGTGTCCCCATTAATAGCAGTGCCCTCCATATTGTTCCAAATAATAATGACCTCACTGTACCACTAGTAGTAATAATGCCACCAAAGGGCCCCAGTAGAAATCAGGGCCCCCTATAGGCAGTAACAAGGCCCTTCTATAAAGCATCCCTATAGAGCCCCCAGTAGTATGCTTCCTGTAGTAGCCCCAGTAATTATAATACCACCTGTAGTAGCTCCGGTATTTATATAGTCCCCCTGTAGTGCCTCCAGTATTTGTAATGCCCCTTGTAATACTCCTGCTGTGCTCCCTGTACTTATAATGCCCCCTGTAATGGCACTTGCAGTTATAATCTCCATGTAGTTTCCCTTATAATGCCCCCTGTAGTGCCAGTCTGTATAATGCCTCTATAGTCCCTCATAGTGCATGGTGGCATCAATCCAATCCATGCGGAACGCAAACATCAATTTTTGAAGGAAGAGTCTAAGGGAAGGGGAGGTCGGGTGACAGCTATTCCAGCAGAATAGATTTAGATGCAACGGTTGGGATCATAAAAAGCAACTTTTCTGTCATTTGTGTACTAGAATAGGTGGCATGGTCAACGTGGCCCAGTATGTGCCATTTCAGGATCTGAAGTAATACATTTAGTAAGTAGGTATTTGCAAATGCAACTACCTCCGTCCAGAAGGAATGCATAGAAAACAGAACCAAAAACAGTGATAAAGTTAAAAGCTTTACATTTCAGAGATGCTGATGTTGGTGTCCGTCCAATAATATAATTATGGTGAGCTTATAGTAAGCTTTATCGGCAACCTTGATTGCCATATCCCAGGGCGAGGCAGCCAAGATGAAGTAGTGTGCATTATATAAGGAGTCAGCAATGTCTTTGGTGTAAAAATTAGGGAATAGCTGCAACTAGGTTACCATGCCATGAGTCTGTTTAGAGTCTCATTTTTAGTTCTAACCATAAGGTATATACAACAATGTCCTTCATTTCTTGGAGTTTAACTTGCAGAACTTGAGAACTTTATGAGCATAGCTAGACGCTTGCAAAAAGTAAAACAATATGTTAGAAGGAAGAGCAAACTTTGACCTCATCTCTGAGAAATAGAGTACCTACGTGTAAGAAAGATTTCAAATAGAGGGAGGCAGCCTCAAAAAAGAAGGGTTCTTTCAAGATGTCAGATAAGATAAAGTCACTTTCTCTGACAGATAATACATCGAGATACAAATCACCAGCAGACATGTTGGCTCTACAAATAGTTAATATTTCTATTGAGTGTATTGAGAAGTCTGGAAATGAAAACCAGAAGGTCTCCACAATAAGTTGTAGCCAGGCTACAGTAATGACAGAGGATTATTGATGTAGACGCTGATGGACTCCCATGAAATGTAAGTAATGTTATTGTACATCAATATCATGTGCTAATAGTTTGCCACAGTCAATAAGATATAATGAACAGGATGTAAGTCAAACACCATTCAACACAGTTGTGAAGTATTGTATGTGCATTAAACACTATAACACTATTTAAATGTACAGATGTTGACCGGATATATTAAGATTTGCTTTGGTATAATTATTGATTAATTAATACTGTGTGCACTTGACAACAAAGAAAAGCTTCTGTCTCTCCGTGGGGATCTCTTTTAAAAGAGGTAATCTGGCACTGGATAGAATTAACTTGTGCGGTATATGTGCTTTAAAACAGGTTGTCTGCCACTAAAGTAAAAGTTAGGAATTTAAAACGTTTAGTAATGAGCTCTTCAAAAGTTCTCTCACTTCTTAACTGAGACCACAATAACATATTAGTAACTAGGCTGATGCTTAATGGAACTCATACCTTAAAACAGATTTTTTTTTCTAGAATGCTACATGCAACCAAAAAAGAACACTAATATTCTAATATAAAATGGAAAACTATTATTTAGATCTATAAAAGTTGTTTCAATTATCATTAAATCTGATATCCATAAGAGGGATGTTTTAAAGGGTTAGATAATTTCCCTCAGATTGTGTTGCACTCCTGGGTTTATCTGTGCAGCTGTTTTACATTTTGACCATGTACAGTGTACATGAGATCATAAAAACTTTACTACAGTAAAGGGGCATTTACACTGCACTGACTAGCAATTATCAGGAAGCGTTCCTCCCCGATAACTGCCTGCTCATCAGTGGAGGAGAATGTATTTACATCGCCTCCACAGTATAGGGATAAGCAATGGCTAATGTTATCGCTCATCCTCATACAATTCATTGTTTCTGGGCATCAGAGTGCCGTCCTGAAAAGATGACTGAGGTTTTCACACCAAAGATATTTTTTTGCTCATTTTACCTCATTAACCAGTGTCTTGCTCATTTATTCGGTGCCTTGCGAGATCTTTACACAGACAGGTTATTGGGAACAGGGGCAGACTGGCCAAAAACTCTACAGGGAAATTTTCCAGTGGGCCGATGCCCATGGGGCCACCCAAGCCCTCTTTAATGCTGCTGGCTTGGTACATCATGATCTGATGACCCCCTGCCCTGCTGTTGACCCTCATAAACTGTAGGCCAGTATATGAGGCAGTATACAAAGATACAGGACACAGGCTGGAAGAGGTGTTGCAGATGGCAGCTTGGAATGGGACTCAGGTATTTAATTTTTTTCTTTTTTTACCTTGGACATTTGAGGTGCATACTACTGGGGGCACTATAGGGGTCATTACTATGGGAAGTCAAGGCAGCATGCTGAGAGTAAGGCTGGCTTGGTGCTATGACGCACATGCCACCTTCTAAGCCCCCTGCTCCACATCTTAATTAGAGACAACTCGAGGAGGAGGACAGAATGTAGCAGCTTTTGATGGCCACCACAGAGCGGCAGCTTCTGGGATAGCATTTTATGTTGCACATTGGTATTTGGTTCTGCAGGGGTGTTATTTTCAGCTGCAATTTGGTATTGTGGACCCTGCCTACTTGTATTGACCCATCTACATTTTTTGGCCCTCCTTATGTCAGTCTGGACCCACCGACAACATGGGGCCCACTTTTATTTTTTTTATAAGGTCATTTTAAGTTCCCAGTCCGCTCCTGGGAACAAGCGTTCTTAGCAATGACCTCCCTCCCAACAGTTTGGCAGTGGAAATGCACCTTAAGGCCTCTTTCCCACGAGCGTGACGGATTAGGTCCGGATGCGTTCAGGGTGCATTCAGGAAAACTCGCACCATTTTGCAAGCAAGTTCAGTCAGTTTTGTCTGCGATTGCGTTCAGTTGTTCAGTTTTTTCTGCGCGGGTGCAATGCGTTTTCATGCGTTTTTCACGCCTGTGATAAAAAACTGAAGGTTTACAAACAACATCTCTTCGCAACCAACAGTGAAAAACACATTGCATCCACACTTGCTTCAGGATGCAATGCGTTTTTCACTTCTATGGGGCCAGAGCTGCGTGAAAAACGCAGAATATAGAACATGCTGCGTTTTTCACGCAACGCAGAACTGATGTGTGAAAAACCGCTTATGTACACAGACCCATTGAGTTAAATGGTTCAGGAATCAGTGCAGGTACTATGCATTCACGTCACGCATCGCACCCGCGCGGAAAACTCGCTCGTGTGAAAGGGGCCTAACACTCAGTGTCAGACTGCAATACCTTGGTTCCACCAGAGGGAATGATTCTGGATCACCATTAATTTATACAGAGCTGGTGCACTTTTAGCATAATCTTACATGATGTTGTTATCATTGTGCTTGCAAATCATATCATCAGGTAATTGCAATTATTGGTAATTATTGGTATTCACTCCCGTGCCTCCTCTCATCCCAAAATAAGAAATCTGCAATTTTGATAATTTTTTTCCCCGTATGCCATTTGCTATATGGAATAAATATTTTTATATTTTAATACCATGGTCTTTTTCACATGCGGCGATGCCTATGATATTTATTTTTTAAATTGTTTATGTACTTTTAAGTTAATTAAGGGTAGTGATTTGGTAGGAAAGGGTTGTGCATTGAAAAAGAAAAAAAAAAAATATATATATATATATATATATATATAAAAGAATTTTTTTTTTCTCCCCTGACTCATTCAGGAGGACGTAGGCACCATCCGGCTCCCCTGATGCCAGCTAGAGGGAGCCGTTGCATGGTCGGGAGCGCATGTTTCAGTTCTTGAGCTCCCAGATGCCATGGACACTTTTGACCATGGCATCTGAGAGGTTAAATGTGTGTGATCAACATTATTGTTGATTGTATACATTAGCCCTGGGTTTCTGCTGTTTAAAACAGCAGGCACTCAGCGGCTATGATGTCTGCTGTGTTCGCGAACAGGCGCCATATATCAAATCACAAGTATACAAGTAAACATTAAAACAACTAATCAGAAAACGGTATGGATAATGACACGTATCCCGGTCGAGAAGGGATTAAAAGTAAACCTTTACAGTGGACAGTTTCTGGAGTCAACAATTGTTCAGAACTTATGATCAATCATGTTATCATTCATTCCATTATTTTCGGCAGCACATCCACTGTTTACGTAGGGAAATGTGCTGCCGACACATGATTCCATAATCATTATGACTGTTTGACTGCAATATTCAGCACCAAAATAGCCTTGATCTCTACCGTTGCATTCTAGGATCATTCTAGGATTCTCTTGGTTTCCTCCCTATTTTGGTACAAATGTACATTCAGGAGCTGTCTGGTAGTACAGTAGTATAAAGCAATTCTTCTGGAACGGTGATGTCCAACAAGGAGATTTTTTTAAATACAGAAAATAGACATAATATGAAGTAATGAGTCAAGAAACCCGCCGAAACAGAAATAGGGCCTGAATTGTGACTTTCAACTGACATTTACACTAGGTATTCGTGCAAAGGCAGTGGGTTGGCGAAACGTGCATCAAAGTAGCAGTAGTGCCAGGTGGACCAGGGCACGTATCAATATGGGTAATTGATCATTTTACTATCTGATTCCGCCCTACTTTTTTATACTTGCTATTAGATATGAGCGAATCTATTCGCCGCTTTGTATATTCGTTACGAATCCTCCTTAGTTCCTACTCCAAAGCGAATCCGGATTTATTCAGATTCGCTTCGTATGATTCTCAAATGTTCTTAAAATTTTTAACGCTAATGCTAAGTACGCTACGTATGCATTCTTCTTGCCCCCCGGCCCCCTGAAGCAGGAAAATGACAATACGCCCCCTCAAGAGCGGGAAAGTGAAGATACGCCCCCCTCAGAAGCAGGAAAAACCAGCCTGGTCCACCAGGGACTATCTATTTGCAAGTATAAGGAGTGAAGACTCCTCCCTCATTACTCCGCCCTCCTCTCCAGTTCAAGCCAGCGGTGAATAAAAACAGCATGGCGAAACAACTACGTCCAAAGTGGGGAGAGATGGTGTGGGGTACCGAGCCCGAACCACCGGAGAGGCCCGAGGATATCAGAGTGGCACAAGTATTCCCGATAATCACACAGGCACCAGAGGTGTCTGTTGTGCCGGCTGGTGCTCTGGAGGCGGCTGGATCATCCACTCCGCCGCCCAGGAGGAGAACACCTTCCATGCGGCAGAATCCCATCGTGCCTGCATCAGTGATGGCCCAAGCCCGGACGCTATGGGACTATAATAAAGGGGTTGGAGGACTGGGTCATCCAAGTGCTTGACCCTACGCTGGAACGACATAAAGGAACCATCCTCTGGTTTTCAGTGGAGCGAGGCACTTGCTTCCTTGCGGACGACGAGGACGGTAAGGAGTACTTCGTGGGACGCAGGTCTGTGAAATGGTTTTACCTGCCCCAAGCCCGTCACAACCTATACATGGGGGATCAGGTAAAATATACCCCCATAGCATCCCTGAAAGGCCCCTTTGCTACCGGGGTAACGCTATTGTCTCCTGGTACCTGCATCGCCAGCCAAGACCTGGCCGGATGATCCAGCAGCCACAGGACGTGTGCACTGCCTACAAAAGTCACCAGATGGCACCCTCTGTTTCAGAGAGCCAGAGCCTCTGGTCCCTGGATTGCCACCACCACAACCACCACCACAGTCCTTTCACCTGGGTCAGCTGACTACATCATCATTCACTTTCCAGCCCATGGTGATCCAGTACCAGCTACCATGGAAAATGAAGTCAGCAGCAGCCAGGGGAGCTAGCGGTTCTTCCTTGGGTGTAGCCTTGCCTGAACCGCTGCAGAAGTTCTTAGCCCTGCTGTCCTGGCAGGAGTATCCAGAAAGGTGAAGGCTCAAGTGGCAGCAGTGCTCACCAGTGTGACCACCACCCAGTCAAGTCCAAATTCTAGCAGCAGAGGGCAGTGGAGCTCAACCACGGCAGCCAGCGTGGCCTACAGGAGGCAGGAGCGTCCTCTTATGTCCTTAAGCAGCAGTAGCTGCAAGGAGGACTTCAGGTCCCTCATCTGAGAAACCCTTCTACAACTGGCTGTTTCTGTCTGGCTAATTTAAAGGACAACTCATGGTCTGGACCTATGGGAGCCACAACATGGACTGCACCGGACGGGTGAGAGCTAGTTGGCACTTGTTTTTAATTTATCTTGTTTTTATTGCCCCCTGTTTGACTCTCACCAAGATGGACATGGCTTGTCAGGACTCCCCCCTCATTCTGTAGAAAATTCCCAGTTGCACTTAAGCGCACCTATTTTCCTTTTCCCCCCTTCTCAGGTTATTTGGGAGCCCACTTTGCAATGAGGGTTCTCTATTTGCTGCTATTTTATATTATCCATGTGGATTACATGTTACCTGTTTGGATTACAAAATTACCTCACATGGATTACAATTGAATTTTGGACTATGTGTTCCAGTGTTTTATGCCAAGCAGCCATGAGGAGAGACTCAAACGTATATCTGAGCGTATTATGCCTGCAAATGTGAAATTGGTTGCACTAAAATGTTTGCATAATTATGTCTTTGCAGTATTTTAGCAATAATGTTTTTACAGGTTCAGCAACGTTCAAGCACTTTAGCCCATTGTGTGTATTCTTTTTCAGGTACTGCAATGTGTCCTATTATGCACCATTGTATGGTGTGTTTGGTAAATTATACACTTAGCCAGATAGCTAGCACCTTACTTTTCTAGCTCATATGATGCAATCGCGAGTCAATAGTCCACTATGGATTCGTACGCACTTTGTACGCTAATGATTCCGCATGTTTGCTATATAATATTACTTTTATATTTACTCCACAATTTGTATATTACTTATTTAGAGCATTGTTTATTGACATACTCCTCGGTTTATTTTGGCTTCTATATAGCCATTTGCTAAGTATAGATAGGGCATATTTTCTACTAACCTATATATTCTAGTTCCTATGTTTACCTAGTCTGGTTGATACATCTGTGCAAGTCTCTGTTCTGCAGGGGTTCAATGTGAGGCTTTTTACATTGTGTCCTCCTGGGTTTTCACCTTTTTATATTTTGTATTATGATGTCTCAATAAAATATTTTTGATATATTTTATATAGTACTTTTTGATTATTGAGTTGAGGTTATTAGTTTGATTTGTATTCATTGGAGTGCTCTGTAGTTTATCACTAGGCCTCTATATTTGTCTTCATAGTATTTGAGGTACTGTTTGGCTTGATATTCTTACATTGGTTTACAGAACGGAGGAACTTTATAAAAATTAATTGAATGAATAATTATATCACATGTATAGTCCAGTAGTTAAAGGAAGAAATTGTACTCATTCATGTTGTTCATAAGCATATTCATATCCCATATATCCTATATACATAATTAAAAGATAAGTGATCTCCATGCATTTTCCTATGTACTACATAATACAGATGTTTCTCTGGCAATGAAGTTATCAGTCATAGGGTCATTAATGGCCTACTTGGTATGAGGTGTTTTTTGCCTGCAGTGGCTGTGAGATTATGTGTTGGAACAATGGAGATATTGTAGCTAGTATTAGCATTACCCCTTGGCTGGTAGTTAGGAAGCACTATGACTTGTATTATGGGACACTGTGGCTACTTTGTGGCTACTTTGATACTTAAGGTATCCCTACAGCAAGTATAATAGAGGCATTGTGGCCATTATTATGGAAGCACTGTAGCTTGTGTAATAGGGTGCTGTGAATGTTTCATTTATTATAAGGGATTTCTGATAGTTTAAAAGTGCTTTGGTTAATATTTTGGTGCCACTATGACTATATCATGGAGTAGAGTGGCCAAACTGGTTGCTATGGGTGCCAGTAACTTCTATATCTCATTTTGCACATACTATATGCACTCACGCTATTGGACCACTTGTCTGATATTGGCACATGTGCTGTATATTTAGATTTTATGCATATGGCAAAAATCCATTTTACTGTATTCCATATGTTACACATTTTTTGTTGTTTCAAATGTTCCCAGGCTTTTATCGCTGGTGATACATTTCCTAACATTGTAGTATAGTTACATTTTATGATCCTTCACAATATATCTTTTCTTTTAAAGTATTTATGTTATTTATAAGAATGGCAAACTTTTATTTCATATGGGGGAAGGGAATAATTCTAACTCAGACAGATTATTTACAGATGACTAAGGCTGTATGCAAAAGTTATGCAAGTATTTCAAAAGTGAGTTGAGGAAGGTTAACTGTGATATAATACAATGTTATTCTTGACAACCTGCAAAAAATGAGCAGGAATATCT
This sequence comes from Rhinella marina, assembly GCA_900303285.1. Lineage (NCBI taxonomy): Eukaryota > Metazoa > Chordata > Amphibia > Anura > Bufonidae > Rhinella > Rhinella marina. Next base: position 82,981 of record ONZH01008142.1, read on the forward strand.
GACACTGTCTGTTCACAGCAGCAATATGAACTGTTTTCATGAACTCATCAATCAGTTTGCCCTTGAATGACATTTCTCTCACATGCTAAAATGATAATACTGTGATGTCATGTAGATATATAGACTTGATAAAACTATGAGTTTACAGTAAAGCAGACATTCATGAAAACATAAAGATAATCAAAAGTTAGCATACATAATAATAATGGTGCAATGCTCAGTTTACTCAGTGTCCATTGTTCTGTCCTGCTCTTTTCAGAAACCTGGGAATTTCTCCAGGTAGATATATTTCATATCCGATCTGTTTATGGTCCGTATTCTTGCCAATTGGGCCATAGTGGTGCCACTTCCCATGAGTTAGATCAAAAATAGGGTACACTGTGGGAAAAACAATAGTTTTCTGGTTTCTGCAGACATCAAATATTTATTGGGAAAAACATACAACTAAAGTAATTCTTAAAAGATCAGTCTACTACAGGGTGTAGGAAATGTCAGAGAGCTTTGAGGGGTTGTCTGGGACTAGATTTCTTCTGAGCATTGTTCCTCCACTGGCAGACACTAAACTTCACAATGTACCTGTGCTTCTCATAGTTTGTAATTTCAGAGATCAGGGGCACTGATCTCTGCCGACCTCACATGCTTCCCATCATGCCTAGAGTCATAATTCCTCGCTAAATGGTGTGACATTATGACCATATGACAGCTCAGTGGGCTGGGTATTGAGTTTCCCTGAAAGTGCAAGAGCTAATTGTTGATATGATTAATTTCATTTTAAAAAGTTAAATGTGATTAAATGTAAAAAACACGTGTTTATGCACTATGTATCCCAAATTGTTGATTATGAGCAGCATAGAGTTAATTCTAGCAGTTTTGTGGTTAGTTGCTAGGAGATGGGCTAGTCCTACCTAGTAGAAGAGCGTCTAGCTGCCAGTGCGAGAGATAAGATGGGCATGTGTGAGCTCCTACTGACTAGGCCTGAAGTAAAGCCTCATCCAGGAAAAAACTATTACTGAAACCATAGAAGGTGAAGAACCATAAAGGCCATGAAAGATAAAGACAGTAAGGTATCCGCTTGTTTATGGCAAAAAAACTTTACTGCTGTTGAAAGTGTATATTGCTTTAGGGCCCACTACACTTTGAGACAGACTGGCCATTAGTGTTGAGCGAGCATGCTTGGCCGAATATGATATTCGTTCGAGCATTGCGATGCTCGGGATCACGCGGTGTTCGGCGGAACACCATGTGTGCTCGAGCGCTATAGGTACTGGCATTCACTGTAATGCCGTAGCCATCTAATCCTTTCTGTATCCTATATACTCCTATATACCTGACATCCTTTGTCATTTTTTCTGCCGCTAATCAAGGCCACAGTAGCTGCGCTGCGTCTGCTGTATAACGTTTGCGCAAGGAGGCACAGATAGTGTAGGGATAGGATTTGGCTAGGCAGGGCTAGTTGTTCTGTTGAAAAGACCCAAAAGTCCTTTTAAGGACTATTGTTACATCTGGCTGCAATATATTTTTTTCTTTTGGGGCAAAAATAACGCAAGTTTGCCTGACCTTAACACCACCTGCGCAGCTTGTGCATTATAACATTACTGTATCCTATATAGCTGACATCCAGTGTCATTTTTTTCTGCCGTTAATCAAGTCGACATTACCTGCGCGGCTTGTGCATTATAACGTTGCTGTATCCTATATAGCTGACATCCGGTGTCATTTTTTTCTGCCGTTAATCAAGTCGACATTACCTGCGCGGCTTGTGCATTATAACGTTACTGTATCCTATATAGCTGACATTCGGTGTCATTTTTTCCTTCCGTTAATCAAGTCGACATTACCATAACCATAATGTTTTAGACAGTCAGCTCACCAGCAGGCCCTCAACCATAATGTTTTAGATGGTTAGCTCACCAGCAGGCCCTCAACCATAATGTTTTAGACCAGGGATCTCAAACTCGTGGCCCTCCAGATGTTGCAAAACTACAACTCCCATCATGCCCTCGTAGCCGAAGAATGTCCAGGCATGATAGGAATTGTAGTTCTGTAACAGCTGGAGGGCCACGAGTTTGAGATTCCTGTTTTAGATGGTCAGCTCACCAGCAGGCCCTCAATCATAATGTTTTAGATGGTCAGCTCACCAGCAGGCCCGGAACCATAATGTTTTAGACGGTTAGCTCACCAGCAGGCCCTCAATCATGTTTTAGACGGTCAGCTCACCATCAGGCCCTCAACCATAGTGTTTTAGATGGTCAGCTCACCAACAGGGCCTCAACCATAATGTTTTAGATGGTCAGCTCAGCAGCAGCATGTCACCCATAATTTTTTAGATGGTCAGCTTAGCAGCAGCACCTCACCCAAAATGTTTTAGATGGTCAGCTCAGCAGCAGCACGTCACCCCTATTGTTTTTGAGTGTCAGCAGCAGGCCATCAATCATAATTTTTCAAGGGTGTGTCTGATGCCCTCCTTTATGTATAATAAAGGGTGTATTGGAGTGCCTGTTCTTTGTAATTTTTGTCAGCTCTTTCCCTTTGTGCATAGGCTTTATGAGTGTAGGAGTCCCACGACATGAACAATTGTACCGCAATGTGAATGAGGCCCTCCTTTATGTGGTATACCGGTTATATCGGAGTGCCTCTTCCTTGTAATTTTTGGCAGCACTTGCGCTTTACGTACAAGTAAATATATGTTTCATAACAATATTTCCTCTAAAATATTCGGTTTTGGGGGGTATTCTTGTCATTCCGTAAAAGTGGTGTAATACTCGGACAACATCGTTCCCAGCAGCAACTTCGGTGTCCAAGATGCATCCAGACATCCTCCCCATGCTGTTCCCAAACCATTTCAGTGGTGTTTCCATCATTTTCTCAACTTTCCCTATGAACCAGACACCCTCCCCTCTTTAGAGCAGGGGGTGCCTGGTTTAGTGCTCGGGTTCTCCCATTTTCTTCCATTATACCGCCTAGTGTTCGGCCAGACCACCCGAGCACCTGAGCATTACGGTGCTCGATCAACACTACTGGCCATCCAGATCTTACATCTGTTATTTGGGAAATGCAGAAAGAGCTCATGAGAACTAATTTGCATGTCTATGCTTACTTGGATAGATGGCAAACTGTATTTAGAGAGAGACTGTCATACTACAGAGTCCTACTACTGCCACCTTGTGGCCTAAACATAGCTATTGGAAAATTTACTACACTGAGATATACCTTGGAACTGTGCCTCAGCTGCTATATGTACTAGTACACCCATCATAAATTCAGTACAGATAACATAGTAACATAGTTTATAAGGCCGGAAAAAGACATCTGTCCATCCAGTTCGGCC